>BQNB010019632.1:0-36962 GCA_026074375.1 Tanacetum coccineum | reverse complement strand
GAAAACCTAGCACAAAGTCAATATCCCTAACTTCTAATAGACATATGTAAACTAACAAAATCAAAAGTAAAAAATGCAAAGAGAGAATAGAGATACTTATCTTCTTCCATCCAGAAGGTGTTTGAAGCTCTGATGATGCAACTTCATGTCAAAATTGAATGTTGTATAACTCCTTGATGCTTTGTAACTCCATGATCTTTTGCATTTCTTGTTGTAACTGGATGATGCTTGACATGCTTAAAATCGCCGGAAGTATTGATTTCAAGGGGAACTGTACAGGCGCCTGTGACATTAACTCACACTCGAATGCAATGGATGTATGCAAGAGGGTTGTGTACCTATGGCTGTGTGGGTAATACAAAGCTTTTAAGGATACAACCCCATTAATATGAATATAATGCAACTTTCTGAAACACGTAAACACAGCTACACTCTTTATGGTTTTGGGCAAATCGTATAAAAATGTACTCAACTTATACCCAATTTCAATTAAAGGTACTTTACTTTTTTTTCTCAATTTAATGTATCAAACTTTTTTTATTGCAATGTAAGGCCTCCAGCGGGTTTCCAAGTCATCTAGCCGGTAACCATGTTTTTCGACGACCTTTTCCGGTGACCCACCACCACCACCTTCATCTATCACTACTACCACCATAACCCATCAACACAACCTTCGTGTATCACCACCACCACCACCCTAATCCACCTCCACCACTTTTATCTATCACCACAGCCCACCATCACCTTCATCCATCACCACCATCACTACTACTACCATAACCATCACCACCGTCGTCTTTGATGGTTGTGTTGTGGTGGTAGCGGTGCTGGTGATAGATGAAGGTGATGATGGGTTGTGGTGATAAATAAAAGTGGTGGTGGTGGGTTATGATGTTTGTAGTGAAGGTGGTGGTGGTGGGTTATGATGGTAGTAGTAATAGATGAAGGTGGTGGTGGTGGCTCACCGGAAAAGGTCGCCGGAAAACTTGGTTACCGGCTAGATGACTTGGAAACATGTTAGTGGCCTTACATTGCAATCAAAAAAAGTTTAGTACATTAAATTGAGAAAAAAAAAGTGAAGCATTTTGAATTAAAATTGGGTCTAAGTTGAGTACATCTTTATGCGATTTGACTTTTAGTTTTTTGCATCATGAATTTAAAAATCGAAACTAAATGGAAAGTTGGACACAAACTCGTAATACTAATTGAATTAAAAAAAATACTTTACCAACACAAGTTTGCCCTTTACATGGTAACCTTACAAATGGAAAGTTTGACAAACATAAATAAACTTGACATTTACTTTTTTTTTAAACTTACTAAACGAGTGATCATGCATAAAAACGGGATTTTATAGTTGTATATAATTATAGTGATATTTTGGTTATACAAAACATTTAACTAAAATATCATTATATAACTATTTGCACATATAAAATCACATTGCTACGCACGGATACTCGTCTGTTGTGAATTAGATACAGTGGTTAAATTGTATAATGGTCAATTTACTAATGGAGAACAATATATACGGAGTATAAAAAAACACTAGATAGAAACTAGTAAATAAGCCTCAAATTAACCATCACTAACACAAAATTGGGAAAAAAAACACCATTTTGGTTTCTTCTATAAATTGTTCATATTTTGATTCATTCCATATACACATGCATAACCTAACTTAACCTCTCTCTAAACACAAACTGGTAACTAACAAGACACACACACACATATGGATTGTATCTTATTAAAAAGCACCCAATCTGTCAAAACGCAACACAACCACCTTCCATTAAATCCCACCATCACAAAATACATTAGTAGTAACAAAACCAAAACCCTAATTAGTGACATTCAAAACACCCTCTTGCTAAACTCAAGGTCTTTCTTTCCTTACTTCATGTTAGTTGCTTTTGAAGGTGGTAGTATACTAAGAGCATGTTTCTTGTTATCAGTCTACCCTCTATTGCTGATCTTAAACCATGACCATAGGCTTAGGCTCATGATCTTGATCACCTTTTGTGGGATGAAGGTGAAGGACGTTGAGCTAGTGGGTAGGACAGTTTTGGTCAAGTTTTATCTTGAAAACTTGAACCTTGAAATTTATGAGTTGGTGTCTGGAGGCAAGAAAGAAGTAGGAACACGGGTGATGGTGTTGACTAGTGTGCCTAGAGTGATGGTTGAAGGGTTTTGTAAAGAGTATTTGAGTGTTGATAAGGTGGTAGGGACTGAGTTGCATATGTTGTGGTTACTATTAGTGGTTTTTGTGCCCACTCTGGTGTGTGTTATGAAGCATAAGGAGTGAAGGAGTGGTTTGGAGATGAAAATAAGCCAGATATTGGTTTCCAAAGCTGTGCTTAACCAATCCAAGGTATATATTCACATATATGGCGTTTCAACATGATTAACATAAAACTTATGGAATGGCATCTAACTATTCTGTCTACATACATTTCATCATAGGATTTTTATGTGATGAGCAACGAAGACATGAAGACAAGTTCAAGAACAAAAATGCCACGAGAAAAGCATCCAAAACCATTGGTATTCCATGATGGAAGGCTCGCTTTTCTACCAACTCCACTCGCATTGTGGACCATGATTTTATGGTTTCCATTTGGGATTTTACTTGCAATAATACGACTCTGTGTAGGCGTATTCTTACCTTATAAAGTGTCCATTTTTGTAGGTGGTTTAACAGGAGTAAAAATTAGGGTTAATGAATGCGATTACTCATGGAAAAAGAAAACCAAAGAAGGTAAGGGTAGTGGCGTTCTTTTGTATTTTCACGCAACGTACTCTTTTGGATCCGGTCCACTTAACCATGATTGTTCAATAAGCCATTACCGCGGTACTATAGCATAAGCAGGATGTCAGAGATCCTAAGCCCCATTAAAACAATTAGGGCAACTAGGGATAGGAAAAAAGATGGAGAAATGATGAATAAATTATTGTGTGAAGGTGATTTGATTGTTTGCCCGGAAGGAACAACTTGCAGGGAACCTTATTTGTTAAGATTTAGTTCATTGATCGCAGAGAAACAGATGAAATTGTGCGTTTGCAATGGACACACATGTAACCAGTTTATGGGACAACCGCAGCGGGCTCAAGTGTTGGACCATTTTAACTTTATGGATGAACCTAGACCAACCTACCATGATCCAAGTGGCTAGAGAACTTTGGCCAAGGAGCTCACTTGTGGTCTTGGAAACAAGTCTAGCCATGAAGTGGCCAACCACATTCAGAAACAACTTGGTCATGCCTTAGGCTTTGAATTCACAAAGCTAACTAGGAGGGACAAATATTTGATGCTTGTTGGAAATGAAGGGGTTGTGGATGATGGTAGTAAGAAAACTAAAATATAGTCCTCATTAAGAATTGAGGAGATCGTGAACCCTAAAAATAATACTCTCACGGTTCATTTTTTCTAGTTGCTAGATGTAAAAAGAAAAAAGAAAAGAAATATACTACTTTTAAACGCCTGATTGGTGTTGGTGCAATCAAAATTAAATCAATCGGGTCTTGTAAACATTTGATAAAGGATTTTAGCCGTAACAAAAACAACGATTTTTTTATTATTTCGTTTTGTAACGCGAATTTTTTTGGTTTCCACTTAAAGTATAGCGAACTTTCAATTTTTAGTGTTAATTTGCACCATCAAATTTGTTTAAACCCGGAACCAGCTAATATTATTTAGTTTCACTAACGACCGTTTGCAATGTTTAGGCTTTATTAGCAATGAACGTTTCAACGAAAGTCCATTATACTAAGGTTGTATATTTTTATTATATTTTAATTATTTTTTAAATTATACACGTTTGTTATATACACAATTTTAATACAAATATTTTTATACAAGCATTTTTATACACACTTTTATACACACATTTTTATACACACTTTTTATACACGTTTTTATACAAATATTTATAAACACATGAAAAAGAAAACCAAAGAAGGTAAGGGTAGTGGCGTTCTTTTTGTTTGCACGCATCGTACTCTTTTGGATCCGGTCATCTTAACCATGATTGTTAATAAGCCATTAACTGCGGTTACCTATAGCATAAGCAGGATGTCAGAGATCCTAAGCCCCATTAAAACAATTAGGGCAACTAGGGATAGGAAAAAAGATGGAGAAATGATGAATAAATTATTGTGTGAAGGTGATTTGATTGTTTGCCCGGAAGGAACAACTTGCAGGGAACCTTATTTGTTAAGATTTAGTTCATTGTTCGCAGAGTTAACAGATGAAATTGTGCCGGTTGCAATGGACACACATGTAACCATGTTTTATGGGACAACCGCAGGCGGGCTCAAGTGGTTGGACCCATTTTACTTTATGATGAACCCTAGACCAACCTACCATGTTCAAGTGCTAGAGAAATTGGCCAAGGAGCTCACTTGTGGTCTTGGAAACAAGTCTAGCCATGAAGTGGCCAACCACATTCAGAAACAACTTGGTCATGCCTTAGGCTTTGAATGCACAAAGCTAACTAGGAGGGACAAATATTTGATACTTGTTGGAAATGAAGGGGTTGTGGATGATGGTTGTAAGAAAACTAAAATATAGTCCTCATTAAGAATTGAGGAGATCGTGAACCCTAAAAATAATACTCTCCAGGCATCTTGATCTAAACGGTACTCAAAATTCTAAAGGGTCGTACGGTTCATTTTTTCTAGTTGCTAGATGTAAAAAGAAAAAGAAAAGAAATATACTACTTTTAAACGCCTGATTGGTGTTGGTGCAATCATAACTTAAATTCAGTCGGGTCTTTTGTAAACTTTTGGATTCTAGCTTCTTGCTACTTTTCTAATGTATTGCTTCCGTTAAAAGAATAGTCTTAGCGGAAGTGAGATCTTCAAAGATCACTAGAAAACATTTTGGTCTTTCTAATTTTATTTTGATCCAAAGGGTAACACATCAAAACACACAATTCCACATGCAAGGGCAAAATTGTCTCATATAAAAGCCAAAATATCCCTCCTCCTTTCATTCTTACCAAACAAATTAGGGTTTTAAACAATTTCTCTCTCAACAAAACACACACATGATAGAGAAAAGCACAATCAAATCACGAATTACACACACTAACCGTCTTTGATTGTCAAAAAAATTCGTATTAACCGTAAATAATCGTCGTTGATCCTCCATAACTTTCGACTTACTACCTCCGTCTCAAAATAATTGTCGATTTTTTACTTTTAAAGTCTTTCTTTTACAACTTTGATCTTAAATATTTTGTTTGTGTTCTATAAGGCTATGCACTACAGCGACTACCAGCGACCTACATTTTTCCCTGCCACATCAGCTTTCTCTCTCCAGCGACCTACAGGCGACCTTTACCACTATAAGGCGACCTTCATTTTTTTCTCAATTTTTTTCTAAAATTAAATTTCATTAAAAATAAAAACATTACATAAAATTTTTTATACACGTTTTTATACACGTTTTTATACACATATTTTTATACACGTTTTTATATACGTTTTCATACACATTTTTATACACGTTATTATACACACATTTTTATACACATTTTATATATACATTTTTATACACATATTTTTATACACATTTTTATACAAGTTTTTATACACAAATTTTATACACATTTTTGTATATATTTTTATACACGTTTTTATGCACACGTTTTTATACACGTGTATAATAGTATGTATAAAAATATTTGTATAAAAATGTGTATAAAATATGTGTAAAAATGTGTGCATAAAATCGTGTATACAAATGTATATAAAAACGTGTATAAAAAAGTGTATAAAAACGAGAGTGAAAAAAAGTTTGTATAAAAAAAGTTTCACGTACAAAAATGAAACATTAGAAAAAATTCGCGTTTTTTCAAAACGAACATTAGAGAAATTTTTAAACATAGTCACGTAGGCTTTTCCGGTTTTATAACTTTTTCCCGGTTTGCCAGTCAAGGTTGGTGCAAATAACACAAAACTTGAAAGTATTCGTTACATTAGTGAACAAAAAAAGTTCACGTACCAAAACGGAACATTTGAGAAAATACGTTGCTATTGTACGGCTGAAACCCTTTTGGATTCTAGCTTCTTGCTACTTTTCTAATGTATTGCTTCCGTTAAAAGAATAGACTTAGCGGAAGTGGATCTTCAAAGATCACTAAAAACATTTTGGTCTACTAATTTATTTTGAATCCAAAGGCTTAACACATCAAAACCATCAATCCACAAGCAAGGGCAAAAATGATCCTCATATAAAAAAGCCAAAATATCCCTCCTCCTTTCATTCTTACCAAACAAATTAGGGTTTTAAACAATTTCTCTCTCAACAAAACACACACATGATAGAGAAAAGCACAATCAAATCACGAATTACACACACTAACCGTCTTTGATTGTCAAAAAAATTCGTATTAACCGTAAAATAATCTAGTCTGATTGATCCTCCCAATAACTTTCGACTTACTACCTCCGTCTCAAAATAATTGTCGATTTTTTACTTTTAAAGTTTTTCTTTTACAACTTTGATCTTAAATATTTTGTTTGTGTTCTATAAGGCTATGCACTACAGCGACTACCAGCGACCTACATTTTCCCTTGTCACATCAGCTTTCTCTCTCTAGCGACCTACATGCGACCTTTTGCCACTATAAGGCGACCTTCATTTTTTCTCAATGTTTTTCTAAAAATTAAAGTTTCATTAAAATAAAAAAAACCATTAAACAAAAAAAAAAAAAATATCAAATTAAAACAGTACGTAATTAATGTTAAGTTAATTGCGTAAGACCAGTGCCACTTTCCAAGAACGGTATCCTTACTGAAAACTATAAACTACGTTCTCTTTGTAATTGTAAGGTAATGTATTGATTGGTTAAAGAAAAAACTCAAACATTAAACAATTATCAAAGCAGCTCCTACAGTAATATCCTTTTCATAACCACCTTCACCAATGACTTTGTGATGTATTGTTCCAGGTATTGTACTTGAGAGATCTTAGTCACAGTTAGATCGCCAAACACATTCGGAGAACAAGACTTGACTATTGCAACAACTTGTTTAAGTTTCCCATTTTTTAAAAAGTTTTTGATGTCTCCCAAACATCCAGTTATAGTTCCACCATTAGCATTCACATAGTTAGTGACACTAACCCACGACCCACTCTTAAAATCATCATCCTCACCCACATCCTCAACAACTTTCTGCATGTATTCTTGTGTCGACATTAAAGCCTCATCCGAATCAAGAATAAAAACTTTTTATTTAAGCAGCTTGACTTGCTGAACAATACCCGCTGGACCGGGTATTATCCTAACTAGATTTGGGGTTGAGGGAGATGGTTCAACACGTGCGCTAACGGGTGTTAAATGGAGATCGAAATCATCTATATCAAGACCGAATTCCCATGGATCATTTTCGTTATTGAAATTTGAATCCATTTGAGAGAGTTGGATAAGAAGTTGTGTGAGAAAATGAGGAGATGGCGAGGGGTATTTATAACAGAAAAGTAGCCGTTGGATATTATTACAATACGAAATTTAAAACTAGATATTATTACAATACGGAATTTTAAACTATGTATTATTACAATACGGAATTTAAAACTAGATATTACGATACGAAATTTAAACTAGATATTACAATACGAAATTTAAACACAATACTCCTATTTGTTTTTTAAATGCATCCAAACAAATTTGTGATTAATTTGTCTTTCTAATTTTCCCGCCTTTCGAAACAAAGCATTATGCATTTCATAATCTTTTTCACATTCTTCATTCAAAAAAATTGATAATCATATCACGTTTCTCTTGTGGTATGTCATTGCATTCCTCGTATGCTTTCCGCAAATCATCTTTAGCTGTGCATGCATTGTCATACTCAACGGCTAAGTTCATAATCGCTAGCTGACGAACTTTAGCCTCGTCAATTTGTTTCTGAATCATAGCTTTGATTTCTTCGACGATATGTGAAACCGAACAAGTCATTAAATATTTTGTAGTTGCTAGTTGTTTTTTTTGTAGAATGTATGTGTTTTGTGATTTAAAATTGTATTATAAATGAGATTTTATAGTGAATGGAGGAGAGTTTAATTTTTTTAAAACAAATTAAACATTAAATGGAACGGTAATATTTTTTTGTTTGGACATCTTCATTTGTTCTGTCGTGTGTGAGACCGAAAGATTTAAAAAGTCTGGGGGGACGCGTCCTACTAGTGATTTCATAGTGGGGGGAGACGCGTTCTTCGGTGTCCACCTAGGATGACCGACCGAAGGACTCGGTTGCATTACGTTCAGTCTAATATTTCACCGCTAGGAATCTAATGCCTCGTAATCTTCTTTATATATGGGATGCCTTGAAACTTGAAATGTCACACATATGAAATATTAAAGGTGCGTTTAGTTAGGGGAAAACACTCTTGTTTTTACAAGATGTTTTGTGAAAAACAAGGAAAACAAATATCGCGTTCAAATCATTGTTTTTCAACAAAATTCTCTACAAAACACAAAACATGCATTTCCCAACTTAACAAAGGAAACTACAAAACACATTTTTTTTTCTTGTTTTCTTTGTAACCCCCCTTGTTTTCTTGAGAATGAAAAACAACATTACATGAACGCGTTTTTTATGTTTTGTAAAAAAAAATCAACTCCTTTTCTTTACAAATTTGAAAACACAAAATTAGGAAATTTTTCTCCAACTAAACGCAACCCAATTGTCTTTGACACTTATTTAAACCTCAAAATAATTTTGTCTTGACACTATGCGATGTAAAGATGACTCCATTACAAATTTGCAACCACACTTTGCAAATCTACATGTATGAATCAATATAGGTTGCCCCATTCATATTGACACTTGATTGAATTCAAGTCACCCTCAATCTAAGGCTCTCTTTTATGAGAGTTGGACCATCACTACAACATATGGGGTAGTCGGTGACAATGAGTTTTACTTACTAACAATTCATCGGCATGATTTTACAAAGCAATCATCATATCATAATATTTTCAAATAGCCCTGACTGGTCATTATAATATTCTACAAACCGGTTATCATCTCATAAGAAAGATGAATTTCTCGTAGGTTAAAAGTACGTATTGTTCAATCGTACAATATAGAGAATAGACAAAACATTATTATACAAGCCTTAACCGATCCAAAACGCAAAATTGAGCTTGGTCCAGCTAAGTTATCAGATCGTCTCACACGAATAAGTTTCTTTATTCTCATCTCTAAACCGGAATATCTTTGACAGCTTTTCGTACTTAGTTTGGTCCCATGTTCATGAAAACTTGTAGTACTTGTATCTATCATGACAATTTACTGCTATTTAGTCTGGTCCCTGGTGCATGAAATAAAACATGTACTTGAAACACTTGCATTGTTTAGCTAAGATAAGAACCGAACGAGAGCATGTGTTATTGGCCCCGATACAAATGGAAGTTAATTAACCATATTTCGTCTTACCGACAAAACCACATCAGTTACCTTAATGTACACGTGCGTAGACTTGTGACCACTTCTTTAATCCGCACGTGTCTGTCACACAAACATCTTTACAGCCTTTTGCAGGACCCATTACAGTTATTGTTTTAGATCCCTGCCGGACAATGATAATTCCATCATTAATATTTGTCAACGTCATTCAATCGTGATGGTATCAGAAATCTGTAATGCATCAGTGCAACTATCTTTTCTCATGTTTTTAATTTAAAGGGAAGAATAAATAACTTTGTCCCTTAGGCCATCCGCAATGCACAGGTTCGCATACGTGCAATGAAAAAGAGAGTCCATGCAGCTACGTTTAATCCCATTGTGGGAAGCCCAGGTCACCATGTGGCTACGTTTAAACACTTTAAATTTTAAAACTATGGGCAACTATCAGCTATTAAACTTTTTTATGCAAACACATTTTCGTGGCTTAATTACAAGTCTACTGTTATTCTATAGTTTTAAACTATGTAAAATTGTTGCATCTTTCAAATATACGAGACAAATATTCACTAGCAAAAGTGTACGGTAATAAAGCACAAATCATTCTAAATCAATACTTGTAGTTTTTGTGTGACTCATGATGCAAGACATTACGGGAATACAATTTTAGTCATGTGCCGAGAGAAAAAGTTTTATGTGTTATAAATGAAAAATGATAAAAGTTAAGTTTGATGATTAAACAATCTTTAAAATATTGAAAAATGATAAAAGTTAAGTTTGATGATTAAACAATCTTTAAAATATAAATTTAGTAGTGGATGTTGTTACACTTTTAATTTTAATCAAGGGTACTGCAAAGGATTTAAACCTACAAGAATTTAAGTATTAAAATTAAGGGTAAAGACCATATTATTACAAACATACTTCTCAATGTGTACGTGTTAGCCTTCAAAATATTGAGTTGAAACATGAAGTTCGTTCATTATATATTTAAGTCTCGTCAATTTAATTTAATAATGTTGTAATAGAATATTATCGAAAAATCTTGCTCGATAGTTAAACTTAATATTGTATATGTTATTCGTGGGTTTTAATCCCAAGCAAAACCCGAGCCGAAACCTAAGTATAAATATCCCCCGCGTCACATATAAATGTGTAGGGGTCATATATTAGAATATTGTTCCTTTTGAAAGTTTTTAAATTTATTTTTTTTTTTTTTTATTATTATATCCAATCTCATTAATATCTTTTTTTCAAATCTAATAACTTTTTTCTCTCAACACTCTCTCTACAACCAATCACCCACTCTTTCCTATTTTCTTGATTGATCCGTGTGGTTCAGCATAGTTAAGTGTTAACGGGGATCCTACAATTGGTATCAGTCGCCTCGAGTTGTGTTTTTGTGATTTGTTTTGTGGTCATTTTTTTGAGCTTATTATTCGGCATTTTTTTTGTTTTGATTTTACTTATTTTGTTTGTAACACTTAAAAGGTAATCACATTTTCGGTCTCGGCTTATTATTAGTGTCTTGGGTCTACACATTTCCTTGTCTTGAGTTATTAATTTTCAAGTTTTTTTCTTTCTCTTCAGCTTGATTTTTTTCTTTTTTTCTTTCTTATCTTTGTGTCTCAAAAGTTATCTCGTTCGTTGCTTATTTGTGGTTAAAAGAACTTCTTTCAAGCCACCGAACTAGCTATTCCATCTTGTAAAACCGAACGAGTGAAACACGTTACAACCGAACGAGTGAAACACGTTACAACCGAACGAGTGAAACACGTTAGCACCGAACGAGTGTAAACGTTCGAACCGAACGAGTGGAAAACTTTTGAGCCGAACGAGTGTAAACGTCTTGAGCCGAACGAGTGGAAAACGTTCGAACCGAACGAGTGGAAAACTTGTACAACCGAACGAGTGCCATTCCAAAGATCACCGAACGAGTGCATTCTCTTTTGGACCGAACGAGCAAAATTTTTGAAGGACCGAACGAGTTCATTCACTTGAGAGCCGAACGAGTAAAAATCTCAAGGACCGAACGAGTAATTTTTTTTACTTGGACCGAACGAGTTTTTGTTTAGCTTGAACCGAACTACATCACACACAAGAACAAAATTTTCGATTCTCTTCTAGCTTGAACGAGTTTCTTCACGTTTTAACAAATTTTTGGTTTTTCGGTTTCGAGTATCGGTTGACTACACGACTTATAACTAAGACCGTTGTGTTCGTGATTCGTTTTCGATCAACGTGGTGTATTTAGTTTTTACCGACGATAACCGTGTGACTCTGCGAGATCAAATTTACAAACGTTAACATTTTTCTAAATTTAAAATGAAAGAGATGATGTATCAGGGAGGGAAACACGTTTTTTTTTATAATTTCAATTTTACACTATTGGTACCCCTCATCTTTAAAATAGTTTTTTATATTAAACATTAGATTTTAATTATTTTAATATTAAACCCTTTGTTTATATTAAGCAAGATTAATATATAACCTTTTACTTTCAAACTTTTCCATTTTTTTTTTTTCAATTTTAAAACTTTTAATCTTGTTATTTTTTTAGTGTTTTACATTTTAGTTTTTCAAAATTTTCAATTTTAGCCCTTTCGTTGTAAGAAATTTCACCGTTCAACAACGTTTTTTTTAGCTCACAAATAGTTACACAAAAGTTCAAATTCTTCAACACCACAACGATTTCAACAACAATAATTCATTTATACGGTTTCTTGATTATAGTAAATCCGCGAAATAACTCCTAGTATTTTATCGGTAAGT
Organism: Tanacetum coccineum; assembly: GCA_026074375.1. Classification (NCBI taxonomy): domain Eukaryota; kingdom Viridiplantae; phylum Streptophyta; class Magnoliopsida; order Asterales; family Asteraceae; genus Tanacetum; species Tanacetum coccineum. The sequence continues at coordinate 24,773 of BQNB010019632.1, read as the reverse complement.
CAAGCTTGTAAAATCCCTAAAATAGTTTTCCACAACAACAACATCACTTTAACCTTCTTAAAGAGCCTACAAATCTTTTACTCTTTCACCCAACAATACACGATAAAATGGAAAAGAAAGATACCTATTCCTTCGTTGTTTCAATTCGGAAAACAACAATTGCACTAATTCAAGACAATCAAAAGAAAGTTGCATGGTATCTTTTCAACAACTTCATTCATAACTCAAGTGTCTTTCAAACAACGACTAAAAGGAAGTCGAAACCGAATATGTGTGATACAAACGCGCATTGCAACACTCTTTGGTCCAAGATCTAGAGACCTTTCACACGGGCACAATGTTCTGTACAAGGATCAACTATCAAAAAGCAACTTGACAACGAAGATTTCAAGAGATTGGATTCATGTCTTCTTTTAAAGTACTCGAGACACAGTTTCAGATGTTCATCAAGTCACGGTTTTTAATGGATGAGTAAATATGTTGACATGACACGCAACTAATTCCTACAAATACACTCCGACTCGATCTTCCAAATTCCAAGGTGACACACTGAGCCAACACATGGAATCAGTGTAAGAAGTCGATATGGTGAACAGAGGCACAGACAATAAAATGGAGTATGAAAGCAGGGTGAATGAAAGACAAATCCAGACAACAGAGGAAAAGACTGATACGAGTAATGCATTGGATGCTAGTTCAGTTATCATTGAAAGCAATGGACAATACAAAAGAGCGATGCGATACAAACAAACAGATCAGGGAATGATGCACATGTTGATGATGCAGATATCAGACCCATATATGATGAAGCGCCAATGGTTGAGGTACAAATGACTGCTGATGATAATGTATCTGCTACAGGACAACAGCATACTGAGCAACCTGAATTCATTAATGAAGGAGAGGTTGACCAGAATGCTGAACAATGTCATGACATATGTCCTTTGCCTGCTAAATTAACTGATGACAAGACAACTGAACTCTCAAATCAAGCACTCGAGTCTGAAAATGTTTGTCTCAAAAAGACTGTTGCCCAATTTCAAAAAGATTTTCTAAACTCGAAGCATATTGTATTTAATCTTGAAATACAAATAAAGACAATGTTTTTAAAATCAGTGGCAACATAGTCCAATTTTTTGAAAAGAGAAAAGTAATGAAAGCCAAGGGTTAAACAATGACATCGCGATGTAATTGAAACAATAAACAAAATAACAACGAAATTGGAACATAGTGTGGCTAAATTACTCGCAGAGAATGAGCAGTTACATAAGGAAAAAGAGTATTTGAAACAGACTTACAAAGATCTTTTTGATTCTATCAAAAGTACAACGTGTTCAGAAACAAAAAACCGAAATGACTCTATAAAATGGAACAACTGAAGCAAAAGTCTAATGAAAAATGCTGATGTACTAGCTCAGATTCAAGAAAAAAGGGGTTTCAATGCGGCATAAAAAAATGAGTTAAGGAAACTAACAGGAAATAGTATGGAATACTAAGTTTGCAAAGTCCATCAACTTGGGAAAACCGGTTGGACCACCACTAAAAAACCAATCCTTTGTTAGACAACCGGACTTGCTTTAGTCTAAAGACGCTAGAATTTCCAAACCACGGTTTGCCTCCCAATTTTGATGTGAACAACGATGTCCAAAACTAAGACCATATAACACAGGCTACAACATCAATGTTTGCCTTAGGGAATAGAATCGCCCCTTAGGGTTATGATCAAGTCAACCTCATCACGTGATAAGAATTGCCACCAAGCCATCAAGGTATAGCTCAAGACGACATATTTCATAATCATTACCTAGAGTGAACTAAGAAAAAAGACACAGAACACTCTAGGATCCCTATAAATTTTTTCTGACTCCAAACATTTTGCTTACCTCGACATGTCATAAAATGTATCTTTAATGCCAATCATGACGCTTGTGTATAAAATTCCTGAAAGAATCAACATCGCTTGCTAAGGTTCCCATCCAATAAGACAAACAAAAACAAAAACAAACCGTAGAGCAAATAAGGGATGCAACGAAACCAAAACGACAGATCCCAAAAGGACATAAGGTTTTCAATCAAATAGACACCACGGCGCATTAGAAAAACACAACTCCTAGATCTTGTCTTATGGTGGCAACCAACGGGTTAGAGATTCGCAAGACTGTTTTGTCTTAGATGGGTTTCCCAACAGGAAAGACATTCGCCTCTAGCACAACAAAGGTTGATAAGTGAACCCCCACATTGTTTCAAATTGCAGATAACCCAAACCAAAGTAAAGCGAACAAGCTCTTAATGTCAAGATGCAGGTACTCTCTTAAGTAAATGTACATCGTTCAATCGCTACATAGGAAGGACTCAGAGTTTGGTTGCCGAAAAAGAAAAGATATCTCAAAAACCAGGCTACAAGGAAGTTTTGCTCTGATGAATCAGCAAGATGGCGTCTGCTGAAAATAACACGTCAGGCCCCGTTCCTCAGTGTTAGTAATAGATGTCCTGCTTCACATCATTCAAGCCCTCTATCTTCATCAAATGACGTTTGAACACAGCAATTCAAGCCTCGGTCATCAATGTTCAAATGGTGTCTGCTAAAAATAACACTTCATGCCCCGTTCCTCAATGTTTAGAAAGACGTATTGAGTCGTATCAGATCAGGCCTTCAGGTCTTCATGGACAATGAGTTCTGTTCACATCAGTTCAGGCCTCGTTCTTCATCAAATGACTTCTGATCATAATTGTTCAGAACTCAGAATTCAAGACCACAGCAATAAACAGACAAGTTCAAAGCTGGTTCCAAAAGTTGTTTCTCTAGCAGTCAAGACAGCTACATCACGACAAGAGTTGGAATTACTATTTCACCATCAGATAGCAATGCTGAGGACAACAGGTATATAAATACAAAATCAGAAAATCATAAAATTTCCAAAAACATTTTTCTTGACATGTCTCTTGGAATCGATAACATTTACGTGCTTAGAAATGTCGATTAACATTGACACGGGTGTGTAAATGAAGTTCGAGCGAGAGTTGCAAATAGTTTCAAAACATGTCATTTCGTAATTTCTAGATGCTTATGATGCAAATGTCAGTACATAACCACAAACTTTCAAATAAAGGAAGGTTTATAACTTATCCTCACAACGAGAAAATAAACGTTTCTCGGTCTTGAGCTGTTCTACCCGGACTTCAATGTTATATAGCTCAATAAAAAGGATAGTTACGTTCAGTGCGCTTACCCTCACCGTTAGAAGAGAAGGTCCTCCTAACATCCCCATTGTTTTCAAAATGTTTGAAACACAATTTTCAAGAATTTCTCGATGACAAATTCATAATCTTTCAAAATTTGGTGTGTTCACCACTCCAACCCTCAACAATGTTTTTTCAAAGACAACATTTTTTTCAATTGGTCCAATTTTTTGAGGGGGGTTTTTTTGAAAAATAAAGTTTTAATGTTCTTGGATACATCAACATCGACAATTCTTATGTATTCAAAACATTATCAAAATGTTTTAAACCATTCATGCTGATAATATTTTCTCCCACAGAATTTTCAAGGGGGACAAAAATATTTTAATCCACAAGAATTTCAAAATAAGTGTTTATTATTTAAATAAGGGGAGAAAATGTAATATAAAATATATCTCATCGACTCAATGTGCTGAACAGTAAGAAAAGGTTTTATGGTTTGATCTTATACCCAACACAACTGTAATTTCACGACATTCGAAGTTATAAGGTGTTAGGTTAAGAATCAAATCCTAATGATCCACACCAGAACCGAGGATACTACCCCAAGGATAATCCAAAACTTAGAAAATAGCAGACCTTAGTATGATTGGAATAATAGTTAATGGGAATAATGCCGACGAAGATTTGAGCTAACACTGAACAATCACAACAAGGTGTTAGAAATGACGTCCTGGTAAGCATTAGAATTGCGTTTGAAAATTAATTAAGAAATGTAAGAATAAAGGGTCATAAACAAAGAAGACCCTCCACACAACTTAAGAGCAGAAACCGGGTCAATACATAACTATCAAAGAATCACAATATATTGCAGTGTAATTGAAAACGACATCAGAAACCCAGTGATGCAATGCACAACCCTTTCTCAGCCATTCGGGTTTTCTCGTCAACCAGAAACTTGTCTCATTTGTCACGGAGATACACCACGTTATCTATTTAATCTTCACTCCATAGATTGTTGATATTGAATAGGTGTGCAATATGCTCCAAGCCCGTCCGAGTACTAAAACCAAATGCACTAATCGAGTCTAGAGCCAAGAGATCAATCTATAAATCTCGTTAGGACACATTCCATTTCAAACACATGTTGAAACATCAATACATCAGTTCACAAAGCGTTATTCATGAGTCCTACGCAATATAAATAGGATATTTAGCCAGAACATTCAGAGTGATACTCTATAAATATTCACAATGACGAATGGAAATCCTTTCCAGTGTCATCATCAAACAGCACAGCGTACGGTGACTTGCGAATTCTATATGAATCAAACTTAGTCAACTGGATATCGATTTGGTCCCAGTAAATGAATTGACGGTTGATGACTATTGGATACAAACATGACACTCACGATGTGTTAACAAAAACATTTAACGAGTGACACGTCGATTGAATTTCAAAATTTAATATTCCCTCGTTAATCACTAACAAACGTAAACCCTGGAGGTCAAACGGTGGTAACGACATACCTCAATCACATTCAAATGCTCAATCAACGAAGACATACTATCTAGAAAGCTCCAGATTGAAAGACAAAGACTTCGCAAACTCTTGATTTTACAGCTTTCAAGATAAAGCAAAATTAATTAGCATGTTGGTCAAAGACACAATATCGCAAGATGGCAAATGACGATAAAGACAATGACAAAGCTCCAAAGTCAAATCGGCAAAGCATGAATGAACAATTTTACAACAAATACAAAGAGAAAGACCAAGACCATATGAGCTTAACGACAAAAACAATCTCATTGATCTCAAGAAAGTAGTGTCATCAATGAACTCACTTCGGGGGAGTATGCAAACACATTTTCGTGGCTTAATTACAAGTCTACTGTTATTCTATAGTTTTAAACTATGTAAAATTGTTTCATCTTTCAAATATACGAGACAAATATTCACGCAAAGTGACGGTATATAGCGATAAATAATTATACTCAAGACTTGTAGTTTTTGTGTGACTCTTGATGCAAGACTTTACGGATTCAATTTTTAGTCATTGCGAGAAAATAGTTTATGTGTTATAAATGAAAAATGATAAAAGTTAAGTTTGATGATTAAACAATCTTTAAAATATAAATTTAGTAGTGGATGTTGTTACACTTTTAATTTTAATCAATGGTACTATAAGGTTTTAAACATTACTTGAATTTAAGTATTTTAATTTAAAGGTAAAGACCATTTATTACAAACCTACTTTATCATTTGTATGGAAACGGCCAATTTTTTTTTTTTACTTACTACACCCATGTATATTCAAATTTTGTTCGATATGATCATAAAATAACCATAAAATGACTATATTACCATTGTCTTTTGATCTGAGTGGATGTAGAGAAGACAAGGCTAATATAGTCATTTTATGGTCATATTACGTGGGTGTAGTAAGTACAAAAAAAAGTACGTTAATTATGTCGACACAAATGAAAAAGTAGGTTGGTAATAAATGACTTTTACCCTAAGTTTAATGAATGCAAATGCATGCATTATAAGTAGTATGAATAATATATATTTAGCTATTAAAAATAGAATGATGATGTGGGAATTCATCAAAGTGTGTAAGTTTGATGCATTGTGGGTGTTTTGTGTAACAAGTTAGTTGTTAATGTGACATAGACGTGAAAATCTACAAACTTAAAAATAGTTGGTGGATGCGGGATGCTCTTAGAATATGTTACTTGTTAAGTTTGTGTTGTTGAATATAAGATTGCATGCACGCCAATCTTTGATAACTTGGTATCCGTGAAGTTTTCACTACTACACAAACAGATTTTTCTCACGGTGAAATCTCTTAGAAATACTATGGAAAAGGGCCCCATTTCACGGATTTCACAAAAAAAAATTTCGTTTGTAAAATCCTTGTGGGTTTGACTATTTTTCCAACAAATATTGCCATGTGTAATCTGAACTACCCACGGATTTTCCACAATCTTTCTACAAAGGAATTCCAACAAAATATTTTCCCACTGATCTATTTGCCACAAATTTATATAAAATATTTCTCACAAATTTATTTTCACGTATTTCTAATAGAAAAAATAGTGTGAAACCTGTGGCAAATCTACGACAAACTTTTATATAATTCGAGCCATTTTTAATATACTCCATCCGTCCCAAAATAATTGTCATTTTCTGACTTTTTGAAGTTTATTTTTTCAACTTTGATCTTAAATATTTCGTTTTTGTTATGTAATACTTGATGTAAAATATATGAATGGATTGGTTTTTAAATGTATTTTTCATTGGTATAATCTTTATAAAGTAGTATTATATAACACAAACAAAACTATTAAAGATTAAAATTGATATAGAAAGACTTTAAAAAGTCAAATGAGAACAATTATTTTGAGACGGGGAGAGTATCAAATAAGAAGAAAGTGAATGTTTGTATTGCATACAAGGTTAGATGACTTGTCAATAATTGGTCGTTTGGAGTTAAAACACACACACACACAAAAAACTTCCTGTCTTTTCTTTCTTAGTTATTATACTCCTATCTTCTTTTCTTTGAAATGTACCGATCAAAGATAAAAAAATTCACGCATACAATATACACATCAAATACAAAATTCACGCATACAATATACACTTCAAATACAAATTCCCAATTACATCTTGTGTTTGTGCGATTCAAGTACTTGATTTCATAATATATGGATTAGCTTGAGATGCTTAATTATAATTGGAATTCTTTAATTGGCATATCAGTTTCATTAAATAAAATGCCTACGTGATGTTTGATAAAATGCTTCATATTATAAAGCTTTGAGGTTGTTTATGGTATAAACAGTGTGGAGAATCATAAAAGTTTGAACCGCTGCCTGTAAATTTTCACGCTTTTTAGTGCAATCTGTTTCTACCTATCCCACTTGTAACCTGCAATGCACGTATTAAATTCCCATCTAAGAATCCACCTATTAAATTCATTTGTAAGTTTGAAAAGTTATCACTTATTTGGGTTCAAAATTGAACACAGTAATCGAATTTGTATATGTTTTATATCAATGTTACATGTGAAGAGTGTTTAAGTGGTGTCTGATATAAACGAGAGGGTTTACGCCTGTGTGTTGATGCGGGGTTTTTTTTGCCGTGGTTTTTGTTTTTTTAATTAACATGATGCAAGCAAACATTTAGATATGGCAGTGACGATGACTGTGATAAATGCATTTCGGTTTTTTTTTAACAGCAGATTCATTAAAACACTAGCAAGGAGCTAGGAAGAAATTACAAGGAAATTAACATCGGGTTTTTCAACCAATCTAACCGACTAAAATTAAGCTTGCTTCTAGATCTACACCAAGTAAAAGAGAAAGCTACAATATCGTCGAATAAACGAGCTTTCGTCGGAATATTAGGACCAAAGATAGACTTGTTGCGGAAATTCCAAGCCAACCACCATGTAACATAAAAAACGCCTTCCAATAGCATCTTTAACTTGGACGAGAGACGAAGATTAGAGAACCACTCCCACCATTCTTCGAAAGAGGAAAACTCCGGCATGCTAACATCCCACCATTTAGCTATACTAGTGTACAAACCTTTCATCATGGAACAACTAAAGAAAAGATGATCTGTAGATTCAACCGCAAGGTTACAAGAAGGACATAAAATAGAATGAAGCTCCAACCCTCTACGAGACAAGTTGAGGCGCGTAGGGAGATTATTAAGCTTGACTCTCCAAGATAAAATGTTTACCTTAATCGGGACATACTTACACCATTGAGTTTTAGAGCCAACCGTTCCAAGAATTCTATCATCAATGAAGTTTCTAACCGAAGAGACTGAAAACTCTCCGTCTCCCGAAATCAACCACGTCCATCTATCGATCATGTTAGGAAGAATAAGACCCTCCAAAAGAGAAAGCAACGAAGTCATTTGAACTTGCTCAGCACCCCCTCTAACATTACGTCTGAAAGAAGAATCCAAAGAAGGCTGTGCCGTTTTATCCGCCACACTAATATTTTTGACCGTTTCAAAAGCATACAATCTAGGAAATAAATTCTTAAAAAGAACTTCACCCTTCCAAAGCTCTTCCCAGAACATGGTGTTATCCCCATTGCCTACTTTGTTCTTAATAGAACCTAGAAGATCGACACCCTTATTGTAAAGAGTGGGAAGAATACGAATAATATCCGACCAATTAGAGGGAAATTTAGCATTAGTTGGGCAGCCGAGATTAGCCTCCTCGCCATGCAACGCTTTAATAACCCTAGACCAAATAGAATTACCTTGAGTACGAAATCGCCAAACCTACTTGAAAATGAGCGCACGATTAAGAGCATAGAAGCTCGAGACTCCAAGTCCTCCCTTCTCATTGGAAGCCAAAACGTTATCCCATTTAACAAGCATCATCTTTCGAACGGAATGTTCCACACCATTAAAAAAGTGACTACGAATAGCTTCGAGTTTATTGATCACCTGGACCGGAGCTTTGAACTGTGACATATAATATATTGGGGTCGATCCTAGAACCGATTTAAGTAAGGTTATCCTACCACCAACAGAGAGAACCTTCATCTTCCACTTGGAAAGACGACTGAGAACTTTATTTATGACGATATCCCAAGATGCGATTCGTGACATATGACCACCCACATTAACACCCAGATACGAAAAAGGAAGAGAAAATGTCATACAACCGATGTTGTTAGCCGCAGAATTAACCAAGGTTTTCTCAACGGCTACACCTATAAGCTTACTTTTGTGAAGGTTAATGCGTAAACCTGAAGCACGAAAAAAACACTCCAATACTCGAATAATAGTAGTAATATTCGAAGTGCACCATTGACTTATAAAGATCACGTCATCTACAGAGAATAAATGAGATAACTATAAGGAATTATCTAAAACAACTCCTTTGAAGAGACCCGCATTCACAATATTTTGAAAAGATAAATGTCGGCTTTCCATGACAAGAATGAAAAGGAAAGGCGAAAGTGGATCACCCTGCTTAAGACCTTTGAAAAATTGGAATTCCGAAGTTGGGCTACCATTAACAAGGACCGAACCCTTTGAAGATTTTAAGCAACTGATAATCCAATCACACCAACGAGATCCAAAGCCAAATTTCTTCAAGACATCTTCCAAAAAATCCCAACGAACAGAATCAAAAGCCTTCTCAAAATCAACCTTAAAAATCATAGTTTTCTTTTTCTTCGCTTTACACCAATGAATTAATTCATTCAAGATAAAAGGGTCGTCAAGAATTTGGCGATTAGCAATAAAGGCGGATTGAACATCATTCACAAGATCACCAATAACGATCACTAAACGATTAGCAAGAAGTTTAGTGATGATTTTGTATAGGCTACCAATAAGACTAATCGGTCTAAAATCTTTAACCAACTTAGCACCTTGAGTTTTCGGAATCAAAGCAATGAAAGAAGAGTTACCTCCTTAGTGACAAAAACCATTATTATAAAAATGGTTCACTGCTTCCACAACATCGTCTTCAATTAAGCTCTAATATCTAACCCACAATCCTATACGGCTCCTTTAATTTCCCCTTAGAAAAATGTCTTTCTAGGTCTAAGGCTTGGTCCAAAGACAATCTGTTAGGAAACTCCATATCCATTAAAAGACGGCTAGCACATGGAGCCTCGAATCTGTTTTGAAAATGAGAAAGAAATTCCTTTTTAACGGCGGCCGGATCTTCAATCCAATCCCCATCAACTATAATACCACGAATAGCAAGATTATTCCGACGTTTGTTGATGATGCCATGAAAAAATTTCGAGTTTTCATCGCCTTCAATCGACCATTTTACTTTTGCCTTTTGAGCCAATTCAATCGACTCCATATTCTCCAAAGAAGAAAGCTTATTCATAGTATCCAAACGATCTTCTAAAATAGCTGAAGACACCTTTCCTTTATCGGTAGAGGAATCAATGTTGGAAAGCTTGTTCTTCAATTCTTTTTTAAGATTAGTAGCACTATCTTTTTTACCTTTCACCCACACACGAATATGCCCTTTAAGAATCTTAAGCTTTTTAGCCATCTTAAACATAGCATTAGGCTCAATAATGTTAATGTTACTCCAAGTATCCGAGACGAATGTGTCAAAACCATCTAGATCGAACCAATTGTGGAAGAAACGAAAAGGTGTAGGACCATAGTCTATGTTTAACTCGCGTAATAAAATAGGCCTATGATCAGAAAGGTAACGGTCCAAAGTGAGGGAAGAGAGATTGGGGCACGATCTCTGTAAATCTTCGGAAACAAGAAAACGATCAAGCCTACTCATTTTGGTAGCAGACTTATGCGACCATGTAAAAGAGAAACCACCAGAAGGAACTTCCACCAAACCACTGTCAACAATGAATGAATTAAAAGCTGCAGCCCCACGAGTATTGAAAATAGAACCATACCTTTCTTCTTCCAAACGGACTTCATTAAAGTCTCCCATAACTAACACGTCTCCTTTCCATCTACTAATCAAGAGATTCAAATATTGCCAAAGCCTCTTTTTTCGGCTAACTCTTGTGGAGCATAAACCGAGATAACGAGCAACTTCTTATTGTTAGGAAGCCAATTCCCCATGATAGCAATGAAGTAATCTGAAACCGTAGAATTCTCCTTATAGAACATGTTGGAATCCCAGACACATAAAATGCCACCTGAGTTACCCACCGAAGGGCTAACCACGTAATCAAAATTAATGTTTCCCCAACAAGCTTTGATATTAAAAATTAACTTTGTTATTATAACATAACTCCTTTACCCAATCTTTTTTGGCCTTTTGGGCAAGACCTTGAATATTAAGAGACATGAAATTCATTTAAAGAACTCGCAAGCTCCTTGACTGTTCACAATTTCTTCAAAATCCTTCATACATCCTTCCATCTTATATCTTATCGTTTGCCCCACTTTAATAAAATCTTCAATAACTTGGAGTATGGAGCCTCCTGTCTTAGGAACGTTAACACTTTGAAAATGTCCCGAGCAACCTGAAACATTGACATCTTCCTTAAAACTGGCCTTAGAACCTGGTTCCTTGTCAAGGGACATGTTTACCTATTTTTTATGATCCAAGTTAGAGTTAACTTATGACCTATCACAAGGAGTGAATCGTGGAGGGTATTGAAGATCACCATCTGAATGTTCTACAGATTTTGCGGGTTTCTCTTTATTAAACATATCATAAATGTTAAACGGATCCTCTGATTTTTCTTCTTCTCGAATCTCCTTGTGAACTTCATTAGAAACATGTGAGATATTCCCAGCATGTTCTGGCTTATCAAACACAGTCTCTCAGATTTCTTCCATATCACTATTCTTATCTGAAAACTCATCCTTTAGAATGCTAACATTCTGACTATCAACTGATTCTTCATCCGAATCTGAAGCATCCTCATTCGAATCATTAAAAACGAGCTCCATCGTGTAAAACTCTATAACCTTATAAAGAAACACCTTTCCCCTTTAACAATGATCTTTAGAGAATCAAAGATGATGTCTTGGTTAGAAGTATTAATGCACAAACGTTTCCTGTGAAAGTGAGGAGAATTCTCGTCTTCATCGTATAACAATGAACCCCAAATGGAAGCAATTCTAGTAAAAGTATTATTTGACCAAGCACAGAGTGGAACACCTTCTATATCTATCCAAACAACCCTTTCGTCGACATTAAATGAATTTGAAGCTTGTTGAATCTTCGAAAACCAAGAGTTAACACCAACATGCAACATAAAATTATCCTTAGAAGTTTTCGAAGAGAATTGAAGAATAACCCAAAGCCCTCCTATATATCGAATGATGATATCAAGAAAGCCTTCTTCCACAAGAATCTTATTTAAATTTGGTAAGGAACCAAATTCCTTTAATTTGCCAACCAAAGAAAGAGTATGATCAGTTTCATGAGCGCATGAATCATCAAGAACCAAAGCAGGCTTCAAATCCTTCACATCAGACAGTGAGGGAATACCCACTTTAGCAGCCTGAATGTAAGAACTAGATGGCCCAGAACCAACCTTTTTAAAAGAAGCATCTGAAACATGCTTAACATTGGCATTATAATTGAAAGAGTGGCTACCCTTGTTTAACATTGGCCTATTGAATCTAGCGATGTTAACACGAAGTTTGAATTTACCAATCCAAATAGTGCATAAATTGTTAACCAAACGCTCGACATCCAAAATCTTGATAAACGAACGAAGCCGAATCTTTTACCCAATTTAGATCTTCTGCTAGGAATGAAAACGTCAATGACATTCCCGTATTGTTTACAAAGCCTCCATAACTCATTCGATGTAGTCTGCTCAGGGAAATTAGTGACGAAGAAGGAAGTGGAGATGTTGAGGTCATCATCTACTTTAGAACACCTGTCACCCATGAAGAAAAAGAAAGAAAAGCAAAACCCTAAAAGGCGAAAATAAAACCCTAAAACCAAAAATCAAAACCCTAAACTTAAGACCACGTCGAACTTGATAAAGGATGATTAGAGAACAAATCAGAGATTAATCCTCAAAATCCAACGTTATTAAATGAATGGTGATCAACAGGATCCAGGGATACGATCAAACGAAGCGTAACCCTAAACCTAAAATCACGTCGAATCTAATAAAGGAGGATAAGAGGACAAAATCAGAGATAGTACCTCAATAATCAAACGTTATGAAGTGAATGGTGATCAAACAAGAAGAATTAACGATCGAAAAGTTAGGTTTAGAAAAATCGCCGCCGCCATTCATTTTTCATGATTTCCACTTGCATTTCAAAAGGTATGTTGCGAGACATTATTTATTTTTAGGAACCGGTTTGGTTGGCTTAGGTAAACTTAAATGCATTTTGGTTTTGATATCAAGTATTCGTATAGTCATTCTGAATTATTTAACACATTTACTTGAAAGAGGACGGGAAATGGAAGAGGAGATGACGAGACTATCTAGTGTCACGACTTTCCCTTTTCGTGTCCGTTACGTGTTTAAGTGGGTGCATTTTAATGAAACAAAAATTAAATACGGATATGAACACAACGTATCAAAACACAAACCCATTTATGGTTGTCACCGTCACTGGCTCGTCTTTTAACTGTTGTACATAGTTTCCGTAGGGTCTGCTGCTCGTATTAACTAAGAGCGTTAAACGGTGATCTCATCGCACGCTGTGAGTTAATAGGAACAACAGACCTAACAATGACGGTGCGCCGGAGGGCTGCCTCTAAAAGGACCCCATAGGACTAGCTACACCTATTAACTAAGAGCATGAAATGTGTTTCTCATCGCACGCTGTAAGTTAATCCTGCCGACCCTGCTATAGGTTCTCGCTTTTGTGGTTTCCCGTCTACGCTCCCTGTCGGATCCGCTGTCCCTATTATGTGAACTAATCTACTGAATTAAACAAATAAGATACAAAATTATACAAAATTTTACACTAATCTAAATTATGTTAAATCTAAACTAAAATACTAATAAAAACAAGAATTAAACAATTCACTCCCCGGCAACGGCGCCAAAAACTTGATGTGTCGTTGTGCGTAGGTGTTATTTATTATCAAGTTTTACTATTTATATTTTACCGACTATACCTAAAACAACACTAACGGGAAGTGTACCCGGTCAGTTGTAATTTCGTTGGTAAGTAGGGTGTCGATCACTAAGAGCTAGAGAGTTAATACTTAAGTCTACCAATATTTTAGTTATCTAAGTTAGTCCTAATTTATTCTATGTTATACCTAAGTTAAAGCTAAAACTAATGCAAAAAGAGGGGTTTTCAGCCTGAGAGACTGGCACGAGTTTTGGTTTACCTAGACTGAGATTGGGTGACTAACACACACAAGCTGATATTTAGAAGATAGAGAAGCGGACAAGCCTATTGTAAGGAAAACGTATTAACCATATTTAATCTAATAAAACGCATGTTTTAGTTTATAAGTGCAATGATTGTCTTATCTCGTTGTTGATATATCATTCCTAGATTTAGGCGGTACTTCTTCCTAAAACCTAGACATTGCAATTCTGTCACAATTAACCACATCCGCATAAAGCAATCATGGTTGATTATAATCTCTCTTAGGAGACAACATTGGTGAATGTTGAAACCTATCTCATCGAGACTTTACCCACTTATGTTCAATCGTTATATATATGCTGGTAGTCTACTGCCGGTAGTGTTCTAAGCAAGGAACTAGAATGCATTTGTAAATCCTAATTCACCACTTAGTTCTACCATTCTTTATGTCCAGGGGAAGCACTAGAAGAATAAATTTATAGTCCTTTTATTGCATAGTCACATATAAACTGTATGTAGTTCTATCCCAGACTCTAGCCTTCTTGGCCCGTACCGCTAGATCCAGTTGAATGATAGATTATACACATAATTAAACATAAACAAGTATAAATTGATAAACATAAAACAACACACAACTTATAAAAAACAATCAAGATAAACGTAAACCAAATGTTAAATTATCATAAACATGGCTCATACCTAAAGGTATTAGCCAATAACAATTGTAACGAATACAAATGTCATACACGAACGATTAAGGTAAACTAACCAAGTTAATAAAAGATACCAAAAACCGAACGCGTATTTAAAGTATAAGAATTTACAAGAGTTTTTCTATGGATTGAAGGGCGTTGTGAGACCTTCTTAGCTTCTCTTCTCTTCTAAAATTCGAACCTGGTGGTTAATGCCTTTTTCTCAGTCTTCGGTATATTTTTTTCACACTAAAATTCGTCTTTAGGGTTCGGTATTTATAGCCTTTAGAATTAAGTCGATACGCTGTATTGGATAAGTTTAATACGGTGTATTGGGGTTTTCTTGGAGTGGGGACCACGGTAAATATCATCCAGAATCATTCATGAACCGCCAATGAATACGACGTATGAGTCTTAATGGATACGGTGTATTAATCTTCAAATCTGCGTGGTTGCTTGTGAAGTCAAGGCACATATACGCCATATCTTCCTTGATGGATACGGCGTATTAGATGTCAGATCAGCAATCTTTGAGATTTCTTCGTTTAAGCTCCAAAATGCGTGCCTTTTAGTTAACTTTACCAATTGCTCCATACTTACTGCAAATAACAAATATAAGAAATTAAATACCAATTCATGTGTAAAATAATATAAAACGAGCAATTTACCTGGGATAAATGATGCTATAAAATAGGCGTTATTTGATGTCATCAAGGTTACCGACGAAAATGTGGTGGACCATGACATGGTATCCGATTACAATTACCTTTAGTAATCTACAGGCTATTTTCCCCACCCTCCGCACACCGATATCAATATGCAAAAATGATGGAAATCTACCATTATAAATACAAAAAGGCGTGCAATTTTGGTGTGTGTTGTGGTTCAGACTTTGCGTAGCATAGAAAGCAGTTTAGCAAATTTATGAAGCGCGATTTAGCAAATCATCATTGCCAGGTGACAACACATTAAAAGCAAACAAAGGAAAAAGGAAAAGGAAACAACGCCAATAGTTGTAGACTTACCTGAAACAAATGAGACGAGCTTGTGGCATATATCTCTTGCCCGTCAACATCACTGAAAATATACCGTCCACATACATCAACACACAATTTTAGGCAAAATTAAAAAAAAACTTAGTCATATTGCCTTAGTAACCACCAAAATTAGAAGGTAACAAATGGCGAACGAAACGTTGTCGTTCCAAGCTAGGAATTTTTTCAAGCCTGCATAGAGTAAACAAAGGAAATAACTACCAGCCATGGCTGCAATTGGGTTTCAAGTTAGGTTGCCCTGCCAAGATGGTGTTACGTTAAAGCAGGCTTAGGTCTGCAGGCTTGAAAGCGGTAGCGAACAACGACTGCAGAAATTAAACATCAACAAACATGAATAAAACAACTTTTGAAACACATTTAGGTCCGAAACGTCAAATTAAATACACCACAAAATCCAGGCAAGCATAAGAGGTTGCATTCACAGGCGCATATCAATGACCTAAACGCAACAACATGGTTGTACCAAACTGCAAAGCAACACACAATCCATGCAAGTCAAAACCAACAACAAAGGTAAATCTAGTTAGCAATAATGCATACCTAAGAAACCCGAGAATCAAACACGCCAACCTCAATAATGATCGAAACGTGTGTAACATGAGGTAGTTATCGTTAAATTATTGAATGATCGAAGTTGGTAGATGATCAAGCTACCACTGTATATAAAAAAGAAAAAAAATGAAAAATGGGACCTTGGACCAGATCATATAATAAGTCTAAAGGAAGGCCAAATATTAGTCCATAGCGAGACGACACAATTTATATCGCCCCTCTATATAACTTATATATTATTCACATAAACAACCTTAATGAAAGAACACACCAATAGCAACATGCACATCAGTAGGCATCGCTGTTAGGCAATAACAAGTTACGTTCACTATAATTTCTCAAAATTTTTAGTCTAACGAGATCTATCTTATGTATTATAAAGGAGATGGAAAAAAGTAAGTAAAGAATCACATTATATATCATTGCAAAACCTCAACAATTGCATATATATACATATTTAATTAATAATATGGCATATATATATATATATATATATATATATATATAATATATATATATATTATATAAATATATTTATTCCAAAAGCCAAAAAATTACGTATATACCCAACTTAAATACTAATTGCATATATATCCTTAATAGCGTTATCGAAATTGTGTCATCTTTAACTCTCAATCTATGAGGAAACGTGACATTTTGGATAACATTCGTTTGTTTTCTTTTTCTTGAATTAACTTTAGATGAGGCAAGTCAAGTAGTTTAGATGAACTGGTTTAAAATCTCCTATGTAATTCTAGCTCCTTGCTAGTTTTTTTGTTATATATAATTCTTGTTCTGCTGGTAAAAAAAATAGTGGTATATGCAATTGTGTAATTACTAACAAATTTCTCATAAAAACTAATTGTTTTTATATTTCTGAAATACTTACACATTCACAGACATGCACATCATTAAATACTTGCACATCATTAAATACTATTGACAGATATAAGGGTCCGTTTGTTTTGTAGATGAGTTTAGACTTAAAATTTAAAATTTAGATTTGAATTTAATGTAAGAGAAAATAATGTATTAAAAATATAAACAATTAAGAAAACAATAAAAAATAATAAATGTAAAGCATTTAAAAAAAATTCACGTGAGTATAAAAATATACTATAGTTGATATAAATATTAAATTATATATGTGGATGAAAAGTGATATTTGCTTCTTCAAAATGCATCTGTGAGTATGTAGTTTTAAAACTTAGCTTTCTTACCTGGATTGCAAAAAGTTTTTTTTAGACATCACACCGATGTCTCATTCTCCCACTTTTATACCAAATGATAGTTTCAAGTCTAACCCATAATTCAAGCCCAAAACCTTCCTACCAAACAAGCCCTAAGTAAAATTAAGGTTGAAATCAACTTACAATACGTAATATATACGTTTATACATGTGGAACATAAATGGAGATGCGGAACATACACGTGTAAATAGATACAATGAATGTCATAAACGGACATGCAGAACATACACGTGTAAATATCCACAAATATACAATGATTTATTCCACAAGAAGGTTATACATGAACCTACTCATACACTTGCGATACTCATATAAATAGTTACGTTAATAGACAAAAACATATAGTATGAAACTAAAAACACATATGAAGACATTCTAAGTAATGTGGGAATCTGTAACTATACAAAAACATAAAGACAATATTTTTTGTGGAAAATCCGTGGGTATTTACACACATATTTCTCACGAATTTATCATATTGGTAGATGATCTGTGTGAAATTACTCATGACTTTATCATAGACATAATCATTTTCTTTTACTTTTTTGGTATAGTACCACGTTCACGCATATACACGTCCGTATACCTACATACAAAACATCTATAGATACAATGAATGTCATAAACGGACATGCAGAACATACGCGTGTAAATATCCACACATATACTATGGTTTGTTCCATAAAAAGGTTATACATAAACCTACACATATTTCTCACGGATTTATCATATTAATAGGTAATTTGTGAGAAATTATCCACGACGTTTCCATAGACATAATCGATTTTTTATTTTTTTTTGATATAGTTACACCTTCACACATATACACGTCCGTATACATACATACAAAACATTTATACATACATTGAATGTCATAAACGGACATGCGGAACATACACGTGTAACTATCCACACATATACAATGGTTTATTCCACTGAAACATGAAGACGGTATTTTTGTGGGAAATCTGTGAGTACTTACACACATATTTCCCACAGGTAACACAAAAACAACACTTGTGGGAAATTTGTGCGTGATACGGGGCTAGTGACTCATAGATTTTCCACGGACGATTTAACTAACTATTTTGTCAAATAATATCGTGTGAAATCCGTAAGTAATGTATATAAAATTTGCCACATAATTTAGGAAATGCTACAAGCCATTGTTGTTCTTTTGTTTGGCCGCGACTAATATGTGTGAAATCAGCCACAATTTTTTCACGGGCGTCTGATGAACAAAAATAGTATGCATATTGTCGCAAATATGTCGGAAATTTACGACAGATTTCACACGAAAACTTGGTCAACAATTTAGTGTGTAAATAGTGAGAAATCCGTGAGAAATTTACTACAGATTCCCATCTAAATTTAGTCAACAATTTGGTGTGTAATTTGTCGGTATTCCGTATGAAATTTTACACTGTTTTTTTTCGTGAAAAATATCTGTGGAAAAACCTGTGTAGTAGTCTTTTTTTTAGTCCGGGCCCGAGCTTAAAAACTAAGCTCAACTAGTTTATATAACAAATCGCACTTGAGCTTAGAACTAAGAAGGTAGACCTCGACTTGATCTTATGAAGCTTTTTGAATCTAATCGGTCGATTATAATATTGTTAGGACGTCTGGGTTTTTTCACTTATGGTCTGGTTGTCGACAATAATTTTTAGTTTTTTACATATCATCACGCTGGAGCCAAGCTCGAGTTGATTTTCCCCTCCTCAAGTTACTATCTTATACGTATATTCTTCCAGCTATCAAGCTTCAAGCTTGTATTAACTTGTTAAGATGATCGAGCTCTGTAAACAAACATCGGAAGAAAAGTGAAAACATATATACATGTTTATAAGCAACTAATCTATCATAAAAGTTGCCACGTATCACATCCAGTGAAAGAGCTTGGATAAGGTCAGAAGGGGTCTGAAGGGGACCAAACATGAAAATGTGTTATTCTGGAGGGGCTAGTACTTGAAAGTGTTCTTATTTTAGTTTGTTTGTGTGTAGGAAAAATATATTTACATATATGAAAGTCAAAAGTTTGGGGGCCACAAAATTTACATATGATCACATCGCAATATATACATTATATGATTATGTGATATTTACGGAGTATTATTGGAAAGATTCTACATAATAATATTGTTATATGTGAAAAATCGACCAAGACTGTTTATTTGAATTATGAAACCGACAAGTATCGTATGAGTATGCTAGGAAACTTAAATGAGCCAAACCAGAACTTCCTTCAACTTGCATGTATAAATATACAAACACATACACTGTTACACTTATATATCGAATGTCATTTTCGCCATTATTGCAAATTAAATATTTGGGCCATTCAATATGCGCAAATACAGATTACATGCAATCAACAAGTTTAAATAAAAATCAATCACAAATTTACATTCTTACCCTTTTTCCCACCATATATAAATACATTCACTGGCATTTTATCACACACATATAATAGTAACCATAGGGTGAAATAGAACTTGATTATCATATTCCAGCCATACATTCTGGTGGAGTAACCGGGTTCCTTTGTTTATCGGTACAATAATCATAGACCATATGGTTGGTACGGACCCATCGGTATCGACGGGCAGCAACCGCGTCGAGCTGTTGATAACCTGTGCCCTCCCACCAGTTGGTTGGGTTAGACGCACAAGCACTTGGTCCTGGCGCAGGGCACCCTTCAATATCAAAGTCTTTGTAGTATGCATAAAATGGTGCTTTATTCCAATCAATTTTTTCTAGCCCGCCCCTTGTGGCCCAATCATCTGCTTCCCATAATGTTGAGTAGATTCCCATTGGTTGCAATTTTGGAAATGGGAGTCCTTTGGCTTCATTATTTTTGTACACTCTTATAGGTACTTCATCTACTGAAAAGCTACACAAATTATGCATTGTTTAGCTCACTTTCTAATGTATAATATGACTTCTATAGTTGAATACATTAGTGAATTCGACGTATACTTACACAACATGGTGGTGGTTCCAAAGGATGGAGTACGTGTGGAAATCGGCAGCAGGGTCGAACCACAGGTTCACTCTTTGTTCTCTATCACCCTTTCCATGGGCATACACATTGGTTTGGACCGAGTATGGTTGTCCGGTCCTGTTCCCCAAGAATTCAAAATCTAGCTCATCACGTACTTGATCAGTATCCGAATTCATCTATTATATAAAACCATAGAAAATGTAAAACATTAATTATATATATGTTAAATAATCATAAGCAACTTTTTTTATACGTATATCTTTGCTAAAGGTCATACGTAAAAAGCAGTCACAGTGCCAGCAGAGTCTCCTGGAATAAGCTTGATCTTCATGCTCACACGACCGAATAAATATTGGCTCTTTGAAGCGAACCCACATCCTATAACATATTAAAATCACGTACATAAATTTACTTATTAACTTGTAACAGTACTCACATGCATTATTTGATCACACGACTAGCATAATGTGTCACATACCAGAGTTTTGGTCGAGGAGTAGTTGGATGCCCTTCCCGCCATCAAGTTGTTTGATATGTGAATCAGACCATGTTACGCGAAAATCCTGAAGGAATGTAGCTGGCTTCGCGATGGCCACAGACAACATTGAGATTATACTAAGTAGAATAAGAGCAACAACACTATTTTTACAAACTATACCAAAAGAACATGTCATTTTTACTATACTAGTATTATATGACTCGTGTATTGTATGTTCTGTGTGATGAATAAATTTGAAATGAGAGAGGGGCTATTTATAGCTTAGGTTTAGATAAGAGAATATATGATACTAAGGGACTAATAATGGTATAGTTGAATAGTATAAGGGGTGAAATGTAAAATTAAGATCGCTTTCCACACAGCTAATGATAAGCCGTCAATTGGACCCCGCTGATATTAAACCAACTATCGTCTTATTCACTTTTTATTTTATTCTATTGGTATTACTTTTCTATATTTGACTATTGGTTGACAGAGCTAGATGAAATGCTACTTGAATTATGGAAGATATTGAGTCTTATAACTATTTTAACACAAATGTATAAGGAAATTCGAAATAATTAGGTTAACTAACATAAAATATAAGCGGAAAAACATAAGGAACAAAAGTTTTATACCATATATGTTAATTTTTCTTTTAGCGAAAGGTTAGAGAAATCAAGTTTTTCGGATAGAGTCTAATTGTTACTATTATTCATGGTTAATGATTAAGGTAAGAAAACTTATGCACAAATCCATGTATGAAGGTGTGATGTGCATAAGTGCACATACCAACAAAATTCTGTAAATTTCAATATTTTTGTGCAATATGTGCGTGTTCAAAAACACCTTATTTTCGAAATACATCTAAATGGGACTATAAATGCTTTACTTGGAATGACAATTATGCTATAATACAAGTGTCAATGTAATCTTAGAAAAAGTTATCTAACTTGTGTCTAGATCTGATTTTATAGTTTATGAATTTTGCACAAGGCTTCTGAAATTTGAAATATTTCCCTGTTTATACATGGTTATACTCTCAATTGCTATACTTGTTCGGCTTTATAAGATGGCCGCGCATAATTTGTTTACTTTTAGCAATGTTATACACAGTTGACGGAGGTGGTTGTGCACTTGTATTTTGTTCATAGAATGCGCAGTCAGATTTAAATGTAATGGTTATATAATTGATACAACTATCAATATGAAGTACATATAAGGGTGTTTGTGTTGGGGACAGTCCGAAATTGGACCAGAATTCATCAAGGCTAGGTAATTGGGGCTGAATATAACAGAGGGTTCTAATGCTCGAGAAAAAGACAAGTCGAGTTTGAGGCAAATAATGGGGACCAAATGGATTACATACACGACTAGCTAAATTGGGGCTGATTGTAATAGTAACAATGTTAAAGATTATAAACAATCTTCACATAACCAATCCACTAATGACTATAACATGTATGATTTGAATTATCATTAATTGCAGAAGACTGCATATTTTTTTCTATCGTCTGTTAATAATAAAGTATATAAAATACCACATAAGCTAAGACTAAAAATACTCCAACCATATAGAGTAACTAGATCTTACTATTACAGTTTCATTGAACATTGTTATTATTAACTTAGAATAATTATCTAAGTAAATGTCACAAACATATATCTATATATAGTCAATTAGATAAGTAACTCAGATCATTTTAATCCTAAGGGCGAACAATATAACAATTTAAAAGACTAAACAAAAAAAAAAAAACTTACCAGTGAGTATAACTAGACTTTACATTTTAAGCTGGAAGACCATAATCGCACCATAGGTATTTGACATCCGTATAACCATCTTTGTCGTACTGCCAGATTATAGAATTAGGCACGTATATGTACACAATGCATTGGCGTGAAAGTGACTGTTTACCGAGTTGTATGATCAAACAATCAGATGAATGTTAGTTGTTAATGAAAAGGAGACACCTTTTTCCTGAAAATTAAATGTTTAAAAGCTGTGATGCTTGCGACATTGTAATGGACGATTAGTACCATTATGGACATGATAGTTACGCTATAACAAAAGCATGGTAGGTGACTCTGCCATGGAAACTTGATCTAAGGTAACATTAAAATGGGATTTGTTTTTTTTTGCTGCCACATTTGGATACTCAAAAACGTATGACAAGCGTAAGTTGAAAACCACAAAGGAAGTAATATTACTTGTTCCCGTATATTAAAAATGTAATATACATGGTGATTCCACGAATTTGAAAGAAAATAACAATGCTTTGCGTGTTTTTACCTCGCGCAATTATCTCCTTTTATCCCTTACCCTATAGTTTTCATTTAATGCTTGTTCTTTTAATGGAGTAAAGATTGAAGTCCAAAAAATCTATTTGCATTTGTTCATTAAAGAACTAACATACTCAATCGAAATTGAAGTATGATGTCTAGTAGTTATAATTAAAGGATTGTGCATGTATAACGAATATCATCATCATTATTCTTATATGCATTTACCAAAAATCTTACCCTTTCGAAACTATTCATTACGCTATTACACAAACTGCGTTACCCACAACATTTTTCCACGGAAAAAAATCTGTGGGAATTTTCTCACGGATTAGTGACGTTTTTCACACCAATTTGTTGACCACAACTCTGTGGAAAATTTGTCGCAAATTTCCCACGGATTAGCGACTGATTAGCCACCAATTTTGTTGACAAGTTTTTCTGTGGGAAATCCGTCACTACTTTCCCACCACTTTTATCAGTGGGAAATCCATCAAAACTTTCCCACAAACTATCCACCGATTTAATAACTATGTGAATTATGTGGTTAAATTACCCACGGATTTCCCGCATGATTTTTTTTGTACCTATATACTTGCACACTTGCATTTGTATATTAAAGTAACAATATGTGTGTTATCACAAGTGTATGCGTTTATAGATAAAACTTGTTCATGCAAACAACCATTGCATATGTATAATATACTACATGTAACTTTGTATAGGTCGATTTTATAATTAATTGTATCTATGTATATGTATATATGCAAGAATGTGAATGTGTATGAATGTGTAAGCATGTTAAAGAAATAAAACACGATTATCTCTGTGGGAAATCCGTTGATAGTTTCCCACAACTATCCACCGATTTAATAATCATGTGGGAAATTCGTGGTTAATTAACCACAAGTTTCCCAAAAGAAATTATCGTTTTGAGGTTCTTATACACTCAAACATTCACAAATTACCATATAAGTCTTGATATGTGATTTTGTTTTCAAGTTATATGTGTTTGTCCATTAGTGTAACTATACATGTGTTATCAGAGGTGAAGGTATTCATTGGTGTAGCTTGTTTTTGCAAACAACCATTGCATACGTCAAATTATATGTCTTTTATATGTCAATTTTTATCTTTCGTTGTATCAATATTAGAATTATGAGTTTACATGTGTTTAAATTTTTAATATATGTGTAAATACGTACCATGTGAACCAATGTAGATATATGAGCAAAGATGCATATGTGTGCAACAAAGATGAATATGTGTTTGTAAATCTGTGGGAAATATGTGGGTACATTCCCACAGATTACACACGAATTTGATAAATCTGTGAGTAGTTACCTACGGATTTTTCACAAAATTTACTGTTTTGAGATTGAATATATCTTAGACATCCCCCCATACACATATATGTGTCTCCATATGTGTGTCTTACTATTAATGTAACTCTGTAGGCATTATGAAGAGTGTATATGATTATAAGTACGACTTAT
>BQNB010019631.1:47745-66580 GCA_026074375.1 Tanacetum coccineum | reverse complement strand
ATATTGTATTTGATGTGATTGTATATTTGATTATTTAATTCAAATGTATAATCTCATAAAACACAACATTACTTCTCATGTTCAAATCATGTTTATTTGAACATGAGAGAATGTTTTTCTATAGTTTTATTATAGTAGTATAGTAATATTGATTTATTGGACATAAGTGGCTGGCATAACAATATTAAAATGAGCAACTTTAAACAAGTTTGTAACTACTAAGTACACTGAAAATGGTCTAACTAATTTTTCCGGGCTGTAAAACAACTAAGGTTCAGTTTAAGAGTTCGTTTATAGTCGTTTATTTATTCGCTTAATGAACATGAATAATATGTGTCTAATTAGGCAAAATAAAATACCCGTTCATTCATTTACATTCATTGATGTTTCTGTTATAAATTTTTTATAATGTAGGTTCTGCTAAAAATTAATATAAGAGCATAAGGTATTGTAAAATTATGTGTGCGCCAAAACTAGGCAGCATGTTATTTGGCTTCACCAATGGCATGCCATCATACCTGATGTTCTGCAACAACAACAACAACAACGATACATGTTAGTACAAATTGTGTGATGGGGTATGAGATGGGCTTAGGTTGCTTGTTGAGCCAAACCTCCAAGCTACCTGTGGGCAAGATCTTGTACTAAACAAAGTAGTCGAGATAATTTCATGCACAAATGAGAGTAAACCGTTAGCCTTACCGTGGGGACAGACCCCACGATTAGACTCTGGCATGAGAGTAAGAAAGCATGTTGTCAAAGGTATGTGTGTGTATTGGGAAGAGTGAGAAAATCACCATTTGGAGTGTTAGAGGATTCCTTTTATAGGCGAGTCTAGTACTAAGGTTTCCTAGTATTTCGCCTATAATCGTAGTGGCCGGAGTGGGACCCTTGTCGGGCAAGGGTCCGCGGTTATCGTGACTGCGAACGCATATTATCTTCCGCGGACGTTGACTAATCCGCTGCTAGCTTGCGGGAGCGGCCTATGATCGATTTGCGTCCGTCTTGTTGTATCCGGGCCGTGGCCAATGTGATTCTGGGCTTAGTCCTGTCCCGTTATGGTTGTTATCTATTTGGTTGGGCCAAGGGCCAAATGTGATGGTATGGCCCAGGCCCCAAAGGCCTGCTATACCTGTTATACATCATCAAGTCCTCCCAGTCTAGTATTTTTGCTGTGTGCGGCGTTGTGCTGCGTGCGGTAAATAATACTAGACTTTGGTCTTTTAGTGTTACACCTCTTCCTTCTTCCGTGGTTGTTGGCTTATCCACGACTTTTCCTTAGCCGGTTAGGTAGTGTTTGGGTGACGTGTCTTTCCCTTGACCTTTTGTTTTCTGACTGACATAACTTGTGGTCAGTTGATCCTCTGTCATCACGTTTTCTTTACTTTTGATCCTATCCCTTCATTTGTTTAGTGGGATACACGTGTGCATATATTACAAGGGTTCAAATTAAATATACCAAGGGTATAAATACCCCCTTGGTTCTCACTGTTTCCTTTTCCTCTCTTTTACTACTTTTGCTATTTTCGCTATTTTCAAGCTTTTCACCTACTTTTCTACTTTGGTTGTTTCTTCAAGGATTTTTTAGACTACCAGGTTAGGCTTCAACTCTGTATTTGCTTCTTACAATGAGTTCGATTTATGATGTTAAATCTACTTTAACCCAAACGGCCTTAAATGGGTTTTGTCAAAAGTATTATTTACCTGATGTTGTTCATCCTGAGTTACCTACTCCTAATCAAAGTATACGTGATAGCCCCGTTGGTAAAATTGGTGTATACACTAGGCTCTTTGATTTTGCCAACTTTCGGATACCCCTTTCTCAGTTTCTTGTAGATGTGCTCAAATACTTTCGCATTAATCTGTCGCAGCTTTCCGTTATTGTTGCCGCTAAGGTCTCTCACTTTGAGATTTTATGTCGCGTTCATGGTTATGTTTCAACCGCTGGGTTGTTCCGTAGGTTTTATGTAAACTCTAAAAACAAAGGTTGGATGTCTTTTGGCAAACGTTCTGATATTGCCCCAGTTTGTTACACCAAACCGCTAGATTCATTGAAACACTGGAATGATAGTTTCTTTTGGGTTGATGCCTCTGTTTTCCCGCTTTCCGTTCCATGGCATACTAAGAAAACATTGGTGAGGGACCCTCCTCTGACCACGACGGAGTTTAGTGCGGAAGCATACGACTTCCTTGCCACCTATCAAGCCCCGTTCAGAAAATTTTCGGAACCATTTTTGTGCCTTGTCGGCCTGAGTCGTTACTATGATTTGGATGATGATGTTTATCCTACCTTCTTGACCGATGCCAGAGAGGGTAGGTGCTTTTTATTTGCATAACTACATTTGTCTTTTACTACTGTATCTAATTGCTTTTTGTTGTTTATTTATGTAGAGATGGATCTATTCGCCTTTATTCGTCATGCGGGTCCCACCAAGGTGCGAATAGATGAAAGGCAGATCGAGGAGGGATAGGTTCCGTTGTTGGAATCCACTGAGGGTCGTGTTATTCCTTTAGCTAGTGGGAATGAGAAAGGAGGCCAAAATGATAATGTTGAGGTTGCTGGGCCTCATGACCTTAATGAGGAAGGCGGTGATGCTAAGCAGGAGAATCGTTCTGAGAGAGATGACCGTGGTGGTCAAGATGATAATATTGTTGTAGATGATGATATTCAAGTTGTTGTTGCTAATAATCCTAAAAGGACAAGAAAGAAAAGGAAAGCCACCTGTGGTTTAAGTGGTTTTAACCCTCCTCCCAAAAAATTAAGGGAAGACCATGGCACCTCTGGTGATGCTGGTGCTAGTACCGCTGGAAAGTCCTTTGTCGCCCTTCATGGTTTACTTGATCGTAGCACTTTGGCCGCAGAAGTTGGTGTTTCGGCAGCGAAAACTGTGCCTTTTGTTACTTCTTCTGTGACCCTTACACCGGAGCGTAAGGGCGGTGGTCATACTGATTATGTTTTTGGGCCCAATTTGCGGACTCATCACCCAGCTGAGAGGTTTGTAATTTTCTCAGACTCTTATCATCATTCTAGTACAAATGCAGATGTTGAGGTCACTTCTATTGTCAGGTCTTCCATTCCACCACCTCCGGTAATGACTGCGGCTGTTGCTGCCACCGCTGTTGCTGGCACCTCTCCTGCTCCTGTTCTTGGGGCGGGTATTCAGCCTGTTATTCATAGCCTTTCTGCAGATTCCGCTTCTCTAAGTAAGGTCGGACCGAATCCTGTTGTTCCTTCTAACCCTCGAGGTATAGAGCTTTCTACTGACACTTTTTATATTTCCCAAGAGATGGATTCCGAGACTCTTCAGCAGATATATGTTCCTAAATGAAATGTGATTAATGATTCTGCTCTTAATGATCCTGAGGTATGTCGCAGCATAATTGATCAGCTTGCCCCTCCCGGGTTCTTCTCCTAACTTCGCGGTATGGATTATGATCAACTATTTGTTGAGTTCAATGTTGGGGTAGCACGCTAGACGTGCCTTAGTGCTGAAGTTAGGTTGCGGTCTGAACATAGTCTTAGGGAGAGGAAAAAGTTCAAAAGGAAATGTGTTAGGCAGACCGATTTGTTGAAGGAGAAAGATGCTGAGATTACAAGTTTAAAAGCCCAGTTATCCCTGAAGGAGGCTGAGGCCGCGGAGGCAATCGTCTTCGTAGCCAAGTTTCTATTATTGAGGCTGCGAAAGCCGCTAGAATTAATGAGCTGAACAGTTTGAAAGAGCGAAGCCTAGCTCTTGAAGGTGAGAAGATTACTCTAGAGGGGCGGGTCGCAACGCTTGAGTCTTCGGACGCGTCTAAAGATAATGAGCTTGCGTTTGTGAACACCCAAGTTGCCAAGCTTAATAATGATTTATCCAGCTTGTAATTGTCTTGTGGTGAATTAAGTATTAAAGCTGCTTCTCTTGAGTCTTAGAAGGATAGTCTGACTGATCAGATATCTGTGCTGGAAACTACATGCTTCGAACTCCATGACCAAGTGTCCGACTATGAACTTTTTAAAGAGCAGCATGAAGCGGTCAAGGATGAACAGGTCAAGATACTTAGTGATCGTGTAGCGGAGCTGGACTCCGAGCTTATGGGTATGGCTGTTCACATGGATGAGGAGTTGTATCCTCGCTTCCTGACTACCATAGCCGGCCGGAGGTGGATCATTAGTTGTGGCTTTAGACTTGCTGTTATGAAATGTCTTCAATCTCCGGAGTATGTTTCTGCCTTGGAGACGGCTATTGGTCTTGTTATTGATAAGGGCATGCATATCGGGCTAGTAGCGGGCATTGATCATGGAAAGGCCGGCAGGGGTCTTGTTGAGATTGCAGCCTATGATCCTTTCGTGGAGGAAAGGTACGTTTCCGCTGTCATTGCTCTTCGTGGTCTGGACTTCAACTTCCTTTCTCAGTTGGAGTGCAGAAGGATGCCAGCATTGTTTGTATCATGGATTCTCTTCGTTTAGAGGCTCCTTCTGCTGAAACTCCGGAGGTCAGATGGTTACAGCCTGCGTACGAGCAACTTCTACTACCTATTCACCGAAAGGAGGACAATGCCGTCATTGGAGAGACTTCTTTGTCTGACTCCTTAAACGTGGTCCATGACCGTGATTAAAAGGTTAAAGAAGGTGCTTTGTCTCATCGTTTATCCATTTCTGAAGCAATGGGTCCGCTGGTGGATCCTTTATCTTCTGAGAACTTAGTTGGTGAGGCTAGTACCTCAGGAGTACTAGCAACCGCTGCCACCACTACTCCTTTGTCCGTTTCAGTCACTTCTGCTAATGTTAGCTCCATCCCACCTATATGAGTAGCTGATTACAAAGTGTTAAATGCGGAAGCTTCTCATTCCCCCAAGATTATATTTGAACAAGAGACTTTGGAGACTTCACCAGAGCACCCCACGACCAGTTGAGTTTGTTATCGCTCTGGTGCTTCCTGCTTGTAAAATTAGATTCTATCTTTTCTACCGTGGTCGTGTGTGAACTTTTTGATGCGGTTATCTGTATTTAGACAATTTTTGTGATTTTTTTGTATGGCAGTTAGTTTGTTGTAACTTTGAACAGTTTTATGTCCTATTACAATGTTTGTGTTGCTATCTTTTACTACCGTGGTTATACGTTTACGGTGATAGTCTCGGTTGAATATTTGTGGGTTATTCTCCTGGTACCGGGCTTGCAAAACCTCTTACGTACATGAGTTAATTGTTAGGCTGCTCATCCTTTTATTATTCGGAATAATAGTCTTTATGGGGTCGTACCCCTTTGCGTGTGCGTCTTACCAACATATATAAATAACTTTGCAAAGTAAACACAGAGTACAAGTTTTAAATAAGTTTGTGAAGGTAGCTAGGCTTCACGTTTTATTCATTAAAATCATAAAATACAATACATAAAAGAAAGGAAAATCAAGTACTGCCCCCTTAGATGCGAAACTCGCGTGGGTAGGGTGCTTACATGTCATGAACATAACACTTTTTGAGGTTGCGGACGTTCCAAGTTCACAGAAGAAGCTTTCTGTTGCGGTCCCTGAGCTTGTATGCTCCTTTGGCTAGTGCTTCTGTCACTTCATACGGTCCTTCCCACTTGGGACCTAACTTTCCTTCGTCTTCTGCATGGCTGACATCATTGTTCCGGTATACAAAGTCTCCTGGTTTGAAGCTTGTGTTACGGACATTGGAGTTATAGTATTTTTCCATTTTTGCCTTGCTTCTTGCCTCGCGGATTGCTGCTTGTTCTCTTTTTTCTTCTAAGAGATCCATGTTGAGTTTTAAAGCTTCATTATTTTGTACCATGTCTACCTCTGCGGTTCAGAGGGTAAGCATGCCAATTTCGGCTGGAATTACTGCTTTCGTCCCGTAAGTGAGCGAGAAAGGAGTATCCCCATTGCTCGACTTGATCATGGTGCGGTGTGCCCATAGAACGTGCGGAATTTCTTCAATCCAATCCTTGCTTCCTTTTTCTAATCGTGCCTTTACCCCTTCTCCCAAACTTCTGTTTGCTCTTTCCACCAAGCTGTTGGCTTGCGGATGCTTGACGGAGGCAAAACACTGACGGATATTCAATTTTTCACACCAATCTTTGAATGGGTTATCTTTAAATTGCTTTCCATTGTCAGATATGGGTTTCTTGGCACGGGACGATGAACTTGGCAGTCTTGGCATTCTCGTATCACTTTCCTTGCGTCTTTATGCATGGTTGGCAAGTAGAACCCTGTTCGTATAGCTTTGGCTACCACGGACCTTGGTCCCGCATGCATGCTGCAGGATCCTTCATGGATTTATCTCAAAACATAGTTTGCTTGTAATGGTCTGACACATCATAGCCATGGTTCAAGGAAAGATTTCTTGTATAGAACTCTATTGATTACGGCGTACCGTCTTGATTTGAGCCGTACCGCCCTTGCTTTTTGCTTTCCGCATGGAGTATTTCTTCCGCGAGGTATTCATAAATTCGGGTCATCCAAGTATTTCCTTCTTCCTCCACGATCGCTAATACTTCTGCTTTATTTGTGGATTTTTCTTTGAGTTCTTCCACTAGGACCTGCTTGGTTAGGTGAGCAAAGCTGGTGGACGCAATCTTGCTTAGAGCGTCAGCTTTCTTATTTTCACTTCTGGCCACTTCCTTGATTGAGAACTTCTTGAAATTGCTGGCAAGCATTTTCACTTTCTCTAGGTACTGTATCATAGCAGGTTCCTTGGCTATGTAGGACCCATTGATTTGGTTGGCCACTAGGCGGGAGTCCACATGTGCTTGAAGGTTTTTTATTCCCATTTGCTATGCGATCCTGAGACCGACGATCAGAGCCTCATACTCAGCCTCATTGTTGGTCGCATCAAACTTGAATCTCAAAGCGTAGGTAAATTCTATCCCTTCCGGGTTAGTATTTATTAGTCCGGCTCCTGAACCATCTATACAAGATGACCCATTTGTGAACAGTGTCCATGGCTCCAGAAGCTCTTCCTCAACTTCCATGGGTGCGGCTGGGGAATCATCTTCTGGCCGCTCCACTATGAATTCTGCCAAGATTTTTCCTTTGACTGATATTCTTGGCCTATATTGTATGTCATACTCCCCTAGATCTATGCTCTATTTCTGTAACCTTCCTGCAATTTCTAGTTTTGATAGCACCTGTTTGATTGGCTAGTTCGTGATGACAATGATTGGATATGCTTGGAAGTACCTCTTTATTCATTTGTTGGCATGTACTAAAGCCAGTACTAACTTCTCCATTGGTGTGTAATTTATTTATGGACCTTGTAAGGCATGGCTAACGAAATAGATTGGCATTTTTTCGGTCATCAGAACTACGCTCACGGTTTCTCTGGCTTGCCGCAAGGTAAACATAAGTTCATCTTTTCCATATGTGCCGGTTAGTGTGGGTTGTTTGCTCTTAGCTTTTATTTCTTGAATGCGGCTTTCGCTTCAGCAGTCCATTGAAAGTCGCTCTTCTTTGTGCATTTCTTTAAGGTTTTGAAGAACGGTAGTGACTTTTCCGCTGACTTGGCCAGGAACTTGTTTAGACTTGCTAATTTTCCATTTAGCCTCTATACGTCTTTTAGACATTTTGGATATGGTAAGCCTAGGACGGCTTCTACCTTATTCGGACAAACTTCTATCCCTTTGGTGTTTACTTTGTATCCTAGGAACATGCCTTCTTCTATTCCGAAGGTGCATTTCTTAGGATTTTGCTTCATGTTTATTTTCCTGATAGTTTTGAATGTCTCTTCAATGTCCCTTATTATTTCTTCTTCCGTGCGGCTTTTGATTACCAGATCGTCTACGTATACCTCTAAGTTTCTGCCAATTTGTTTATGGAAGGCTTTATCTACCAAATGTTGGTAGGTTGCCCCGACATTCTTCAACCCAAAAGGAATTTTTGAGTAGCAGAATATTCTTTGGCTAGTAATGAATGTTGTTTTCTTTTCATCCTCCTTTGCCATTTTGATTTGGTGGTATCATTTTTATGCATCCAGGAAACATTTAAAGGGATATCCGCAGAGGGATTCTACCTTCCAATCTATTTCTGGGAGCGGATACCCATCTTTAGTACATACCTTATTTAGGTCTTTGAAGTCCACACACATCCTCCAGCTGTTATCATGATTTTTTACCATTACCGGATTTAATAACCAGCTGTGGTAATGGACTTTCTTCATGATGCCGGCGTCTACAAGTTTTTCTACTTCCTCTTGTATTGCCTTGTTTCTCTCTTGTGCTTGACTTTTTTTCTTTTGTTTGACTGGAGGAAATCCTTCTCGAACGTTCAGCCGATGCTCCGTTATGTGTGGCGGAACACCAGTCATGTCTGCTGGTTTCCAAGAAAATATGTCCACGTTACGCCTAAGTAAGTCTCACAACTCCTTTCGGCCTTCTTCCGTTAGAGTGGAACCTATTGATATTGTTTGCTCTAGGTATACCGGATGAATTGCTACTTTGATTCTTTCCTCTGAAGCTCGGGTGATAGCGGAAGGCTGTGCTTCCGATCCTGAGACCATCGTGCATTCGAGTGGGATAATCTTGCTGCTTCGCAGTGTGAGAATTCCTCCTGAAACTAGTAATTTTAACATTCCATGAGCGGTTGACAGGACTGCCTGAATTTTCCTTACTCCTGGCCTCCCTATGATCTTATTGTATGGAGATGGTGATCTTACCACAACAAAGTTCATCCATGTAGAAGTTGATGTTCCGCATCCCCTATTTTTACTGGTAGCGATATTTATCCCATTGGCCATATGATTTCTCCGCTGAAACCAATGAGGGGTGCGGTGGCCAGAACCATTTGTTTTTTACTTCCGGACGGAGCCTATTGAAGAAATGTTCGTATAGTATTTCTGAAGTCGACCCCCAATCTACGTATATGCGATGTATGAAGTGACCTCCTATATCTGCTTCAATAATCATGGGGCCTTCCGCTTTGTCCTCATCCCCTAAGGGTGGGAACGAAATTTCCAGATCAGGGGAGAAGTTTTGCGTGACCCTTTGCCTGGCCACCCTTTGCCATGGTTGGACCATTAGAATCGCCATGGCTTTGTCCTTTCCGGACGCTTATCCCTTCTTTACTGTTTTCGGCTGGTCCTTTCCGCTGCCTTGTTTTAGCTCCTTGATTACGTGCGACAACTTTCCAGCCTTGATTAATTCTTCGATTTGTCTTTTTAAATGCATGCATTCATCGGTGTTATGCCCCACTTCCCCGTGGAATTCACAGAACTTGTTTTTATTTCTTTTTTCTATGGGTGTTGTCATTGGTGGTGGAGTTTTAAATTTGCCTTTATCCAAAGCTAAAATTTCCCTTGGGGATTTTGTAAGGAGTGTGAACATGTCACGTCTTCGCTCTGACCTCTGCTGATTCCTGAAGTCTCCTTTTCTGTCGAAATTTTGTTTTCACCCAGCTTCTTGTTGTTTCCATGCCGGGAGTGTTTTCTTCCGTGTCTGGTTGGAAGTCGCCACTTCTCCCCCTAGGAACACTGTAGTTACCCTCATCATATCATCTAATGATTTTAGGATGTTCTCATGTAGACGTTTAATCAGTTCGGGGTTAGTGATTCCGTGCATGAATCCTGTTATTCTCATGCATTCCGGTGCTCCCTTGACATGCCTGCTTTCAGTCTTGAATCTTTGTACGAAATCTTCTGTGGATTTCCCCTCTCTTTGTTTGATATGGTGAATCTCCACAGGATCATTGATACACTTCTTTTGTTGGAGGAAGTTTGCTAGGAATGCCTTTTTTAAATCGTCATAACTATCTACGGATTCCGGAGGTAAGTCATCAAACCATACCCTAGCGGATCCGGTGAGTGTGGAGTTAAACATGTGACACCATGTTGGCATTTCCCAGCGTTCCACCTTTTCAACTGCCTGGAAAATTTTTAGATGATCCTCAGGATCCTCACTTCCGTTATATGTTTTGACATTACTCGACATCCGGGTCTTTTTGGGAAGTCAAAGTAGCGGATTCGGGATGTGAAGGGATCCGTTTCCTCGCACACCTATGGCTGAGACATGTCTTCTTCTTCAATGCTCGACTTTTATTTTTCGATCTTGACTTCCAGTGTCCTCCTCCTTTATCCTCACTCTATGAGAATGATTACGTTCTTCGTGAAGACGTCCCTTCATGGTAACGCTTTTTAGGGATCGGTTCTGTTCTTCTTGAACGGGAACTTTGGTAGCGACTCTCTGAGTGTGCGGACGTACTTCTTCCTGTACCTCCAGCCTTTTGAACACGCCTCCTTCCTTTCTTCCTTTATCCCCCAGCCTATTTCTAGGTGATTCTGATCTATCACGTCTTATCCTGGAAAAGACGCTAGGAGTTGGTTCGAGACTTCTAGACATGCTACGGAAACGTCTAGACCTTAGCCTCCTCCTAAGATCTCCTCTTACGTCTGATGTCCTGGACTCGGACTGTTGTCACACTTCTTGGATCTTTGAGTTTTTTCCTGAACACCCTTCGAAGTTAAGACGAGCTTTTACTTCTTTCAGCTTATCCAGCTGTGCTTTCTCTTTGTGAACCTTTTCAGCCAAGGCTGTCAAGATCGCGATCCCACTTGGGATCGTTTTTGTCTTTGCAAGATCGATATCGTAAGATCAGATCGAGATCGTAAGATCCTACCAATTTGTCATTTTTTGTAAACAAAGGATAAACGAGTCAAACTGTTTTCATTTCCACACAATTACATCAAAGATAAATTCATAAAATATCCTCATAAATATGTCAAAGATCAAATTTAAAACACAAAAGTAAAAGTAATACACAATTTTTTGGATTATTTTGATTTCGGCTTATATTTCATAAGCTTTAATTTTCTTGCTTATTTTGAGACTTGTGGGCTTATATAAATTTATTATGATATGATAAACTAATATAAACTCATAATCTTAAATAAGCTAGAAAATTAGGGCTTATGAGATATAAGCCGAAATTAAATAAGCTCATAAACCCACATATAAGCAGAAACAAACACCTCTAGGTATAAACTATAATCAAGCCTAGACAATAAAACGTCAATGGTAGCCTTATTAGACATTAGTAAAACTCATTTGTTTTTGGGCTTAAGCAAGTGAGATGGACTCAGAATATAAAAAAACGAAAAAATAGAAATAGGTAAACTCGGATCGCGTAGACTATTACACAAGTTTACAATGCGATCAGCCCGACATCTTACATACGTATCACCACCACCAGATGCGATCCTAAAGCTGCATCTTCACGATCTTACCCATCTCTCAACTCCCTTCAATCCAAACAAGCGCTTCACATACCGAGCCCATCTGACACTAGCATAGCGCAAACAACAAGAACACCCTGACCAAAAGAGGACGCAAAAGACCCAATAGACAAGAAAGAACAGGAAAGCAAATAAAACAGACCAAAAACCTACCAAAGAGGAAACAACCCAAAGAGGCAAAGAGGCATTCTACCCAGAGCCAAGAAAACATAGGAAACAAGCAAAGCCAACTCATAGTCGACTACCTAGCCACCTAATCTAATTCTAGCCCTCCACTCATTCCTATCACAGGTCATGTCCTCAGACAAGAGAAGCTCTTTTATGTCATGCTTTACTTTATCCTCCCACCTAAGTTTTGGTCTGCCCCTTCTCCTCAAGCCGTCGACTACCAAAGCTTCCACTCTCCTAACTGGTGCTAACTGTTGTCTTTTCTTGACATGTCCGAATCACCTTAACCATCTTTCTCTCATCTTGTTGATGATTGTCTCAACTTCAAGCTGTGATCTATAAGCTCCATTAGGGATCATGTCAAGCAATGTCTTACCACAAGTCCACTTTAGCATTCTGAATTCTGCCACTTCCACCCTATTAGCGAGGGCTATCATAATAGGCCAACACTCTTACCCATACAACATGGCCGGTCTAATTGTGACTCTATATAATTTTCCCTTCAGCTTGAGGGGAACATTTCTATCACAAAGGACTCATGTGGTCGCCTTCTACTTCATCCAGGCTGCTTCAATATAGTTGGATATGTCTTCATCAATCCTCCCGGATTTATGCAAAATCGATCCAAGATATCGAAAAGACTCCTTAGGTTGTAGGATCTTGTCTCCAATACAAATATCCACTACTTCGTTGTGGGCGATCTCACCATTACCAAAGTCACATCTTAGATATTCTGTCTTCTCTCGGCTGACCTTTAGGCCGTTGTCTTCTATGGCTTCTCTCCAGTTCTCAAGTCTGAAGTTTAAACCTTATATTGATTATGAGACAAGCACAATATCGTCAACGAAAATCAAGCAACATGGGATGTCCTCCTGAATCCCTCTCGATAGCTCATCAAGGATCAAAGAAAATAGGTATGGGCTAATTGTCGATCCCTGGTGAAGCCCTACTTCCATGGGGAAAAACTTTGTGTTTCTGATTGAGGTCCGTACACATGTTTTCGCACCATCATAGATATCCCTAATAACCCAAATGTATCTCCTTGGTGTTCCTTTGTCGGCTAGGGTCTTCCAAATCAAATCCCATGGAACGCTATCATACACCTTTTCTAGATCTAGGAAAGCCATATGCAGGTCTCTTTGTCTCTTCCTGTACTTCACCATAAGGTTTCTAATAAGGTGTATTGCCTCGATTGAGGATCGTTCAGGCATAAAACCAAACAGGTTCTCAGACACCGAAGTCTCTCTTCACAGTCTTCTCTTGATCACTCTCTCCTAAATCTTTATGGTGTGACTGAGAAGCTTGATACCCCTATAGTTGCTGTAAACTTGCACATCACCTTAGTTTTTGAAGATTGAGATGACTTCACTGAGTCTTCACTCTTTAGGCATCTTCGCGCTAGTGAAGATCTTGTTGAAGAGGATAGTTAGCCAGAAAATACCCTCGTCCCCTAGGCTTCTCTAAGCTTCTATGGGTATTTGGTCACGTCTTACCGCCTTATTTCTCCCCATCTTCTGTAAGGCAGTCTTTACTTCCGCCTGGTTGATCCTCGAGTAGTAGCAGTTGAAATGTTGCCGTCTACTAGGGTCCACAACATCTCCGTATCCCTCCGGTTCCTTCGCGTTGAAAAGAAAAGAGAAGTATTCTCCCCATCTTTTCTTAATCTTTTTTTTATTCGTAATGGTTCGACCTTCTTCATCCTTTATAAAACATATGTCCCCTAGGTCCTTTCTTCTTCTCTCTCGGGCTTTTGCAATCCTGTAGATATCGTTTGCTCCCTCTTTAGAGTATAGTTTCTTGTAAAAATCTTCATACACCTTTTCTTTCGCCTGTGCTACGACTTTTTTTGCTTCTATCTTAAATTCTTTATACCTCTCTTGCGCCCTAAGCCGCTCCTCTTGGCTACCCTCCCGACACGAGAGCAGCTCTCTAAACCCTACTTGTTTCATCGTGATAATCGATTGCACCTCTTCACAAAGCCACCAAGATTCCCTCTGGGCCATATGGGTCTTAGATGACTTGATAGCCACACCTAGGGTATCCTTCCCCGCATTTTTGATGTTACTTGCAAGGATGTTCCACATAGAATCTGCATCGCTAGCAGCTAAGACCTCTACTTGTCTAGAGACACCCTTTGCAACTCTAGATCTGAACACCTCCATTGTGTCCCCATTGAGGTTCCTCCACAAGATCCTAAAATACAAACAATGTAAACATTAGCAACCTAAACCGCAAAGCTAAAAAATCATAAACGCTTAAGCTGATATTTCAACACCAATTGTAAAATGAGGTGTTTGGTATAAGCTTATTTAAACAATTTATTGGCTTAATATTGCATTCTGAAATAGCCAAATAGCGAAAAACCAATTTCGTGTGTTTGTGTAAAGCAAAATAGCATAAGCTTTTCGACTTATATAACTGTCAAATAAACTGTTTAATAAGCTCCACTTTCATCAGTTATTTGAATGGCTTAAAGCTTATTTTGTGATATTGCATCCTAATTGCCATATACCAATCAAATATCTAACATATCACTGCAGTTTAATCAATTCACATACAATCAAATCATGGGCATAAATGTTTTAAGCAATTCTCGTAATTTTTTTAACCTCAGTAGTGAAATTTCTCCATATTCTGTTTCTTACAATTGTTTTTTCATCAAAACGTATCGAGTTAATGCTTTTCACATGATCCTAACCCTTCCATTGACAAAAATATGTGAAAGTGCAATAGAACCCATAGTCCTTTTCACAAAGTTATGTTGGTATCCTCAATCAAATATATGATTTGTTGCTAAATTTGTTTATATATGATTCATAAGGCTTTACTTTATAAAAGAGAATTACAGTAACATGAATGTGGTTTGTATTAATAAGCACAATCAATCGAAACAAATTTTCATTCTTTACGGGAAGACCATGTTTTAAAATTTCGCTGCAAAGCGCCAAGATTATATACTCGTTTGCTAACAACTGATAATCATTTTTGAATGATATAACTACATTACTAATATTAGAGGTGTCTTAGTGGTAATAACCGTATGTGGCCACTAATATATGTGATGTCTCAAGTCCAATTCTTGTTTAGTACAAACAACCCTGACGCGATGATAAGCGTATAAACGCGTGTCGTAATAATATATAGAATATCCCGTTATATAAGAAAATTACTTTAGGAAAAGTAATAGTCTATCTTCCGAGTTTCGTTTCCTCGGCGAGAGATGAATTGAAATCCATGATAATGTTTTGAAGAAAAATGCTTGATTATCTTTTAAGTTTTTTTGGTTTTAAAACTATTTTTAATACTAAGAAAATTATACTAATTATAATACTATAATTATACTAATCAATTAAACTAAGAGAATTATGCTACAATGATCTAAAAGATTTATAAGACAAAAATGCTTGCTAAGTGACGTGAAAAGTTTATTAAGTGTGAATTAAGGTTTATTAACGAATTAATTTCTTTAGAAAAGATAATTATC
Organism: Tanacetum coccineum; assembly: GCA_026074375.1. NCBI lineage: Eukaryota > Viridiplantae > Streptophyta > Magnoliopsida > Asterales > Asteraceae > Tanacetum > Tanacetum coccineum. Next base: position 51,723 of record BQNB010019631.1, on the reverse strand, counting down.
TCACAACGTTGGTTTATTTTGATAAAAACCTCTTAAAAAGATATTAATTACTAGATGTGTAGTTTGACTATTTCTCCGGCTTTTGCCCTTTAAAATATTCAAACTACAAATCTAAATAATCGAAGATTATTAATTAACAAGCTTTTTTTACAATCAACACTTAATTTCTAATTCACAATATCACTCAACAAGCACTAATTAAACTACTCACTACGCATAATGATAAAATAAGCAAAGCAAAACATTTTTATTCTAAGCTACACTACTTAATTGAAAAAAGGATAGAAAATTGAACCGAATTGAAGAGCCGCAAATAAACGATAACACCCGATTTAATAAGCTAAAGAAAATAGTCAAATTCTTTCTAGCTTATTAAACCCTTTAAGCTCCACGCCTCATGAGTTGACTGGTACCAAAAATCCAAACAAAGAAAATAGATGAAAATTGTTATATTATAACAGTTATATAAATTGCAATTCCAATCCAACGTGGCCCAATTCAATTAACATAGCCCAAATCAAATAACAGAAAAGAGGTCCAATTCAATTCTAAAAACTAGATGCAACAGATTAAAGGACAAGTAAGAAAAAGCACACAAATAAACTTAATTAATAAGCCAGATCCATTAAGCATAATCGAATAAGCACAAACTAATAAGCTTTGACATAGAAATAAGCCATGATACCACTACAATGAACAATTAAAAGCTTAAACTAAAATTATAAAACTACTAGAATTGAATAAGCTCAAAATTAGTCACAAACAACGAATACCATATAAGAGCTTAATAAGCGAACAAAATTAAGCAATTAGCATCATGAGATAAGCACTTCTAATAACCTAAATTTCTAAAGGACGAATTAAGCAAGATAACACGACAAAAAGCTAAAGAAAAACAAGCTAAAACTAGATCCACAACTAAGATTACCAAACAAGCCTAATCGTAATTGAAATAAACACTTAACCACATCAAAAAGCAACGAGAATCAGCAACAAAGACTCAGAATAAGCTATAAGCATAAAACAAATCAAATGACCAATCGAATAAGCAAATAAGCTCATAAAAGTTTGATCTAGCAATATAAGCTCACCCAAAACCAAATAAGCTATTTAGAAGCTTATCTAAACAGAAAATAAGAGCTTCTAATCAAACAAAAACAATATAAGCACAGAAATATGCCATACTCGAGCTTATTATAGCTTATTATTTTGAAAAGTGTTTAAAAACTTTTGAGAATGAATCGATAGAGCTTTGAGAGCTTTTAAGAGTCACTTTCTAAGCTTTCAAGAACTCTTGATAATAATAAGCTGTGAGAATAAGCACGAAAAGATAGCTTATAGGATAAACTAACACAAAAAGGAAAATTAACAACAATTAAGCAAACGAAATAAGCAAACCGAGATATTTAATCAACTTCAAACCATTTTTATTACAAAATCACAATAAGCTTGTGAAATAAGCTGAGTACAATAAGCAAAAAAATAGAAATAAGCTACAACCAACTTTTAATAAGCTAAAAACTAAGAAATACAAATACTAAAACTAAAAGCCTACTTCCCCTAAAATGAAGGGAGCGTCCTGTATTTATAGCCAAGAGAGGGTTAGATTTGTAAATTGCCCCTTCTGATTTGGGAATGATTGAGCCAATCATTAAGTCCCATTTCCCTTCACACGGATTGCATGTTAATCGAAAAATGATCCAGCCGGTAATGAGATGACACGCGTCCTTTTTCTTTGCTTGAGTTGTAAGCAGATTTTTTTGTCCGTATGATCAATTTTCTCTATAATTCATAAGAATTGAATTGAGGAAAAGAACCCCGCTATGTGTTGACGTCCTATTTGCCCCTTTCTCTTCTTAGTGCTCTAGCACGTGACCGGTTTTGATTAATTTCATTACATGTGACAATGATGTCACATGACGTCACTCCACATTATAATTCATATATTTTGATTTTGGGCTTTTGACTTTATTTGGGCTTTTGACTTTATTTGGGCTGGTCCGGCCTATTAAGTAGGTTACGGGCTGGCCCAATAAAATTCGAGGGCACCGTTGGACTCGTTTTTCCGTGCTCTTTCCAATGGCATGCTCGGGAACTTTTCACGACTTTGTATTCATTTTGAATATTAGGCACTCTTGATCGCGACGAACCCGATAATACCCGTTTTTGCTTTATTTTCAATCTCTTGTACCTGCAAGACATAAAAAACACAAACAAACATATTTGCAATATAATTAAGCATATTTTAGTATTTTTAGTCCGTTTTATAGTGTTTTAAGGGGTATAAATGATGCGTGTTTTAGCGCACATCAAATTCCCTCACACTAAGCCATTGCTGGTCCCACACGCAATGTTTATAAAACACCCCCGGAAATAAATAATTAAATCCCCCTTTAACTTATGACCCCTCACAACCAAACAAGAATAGAAAATGTCCATTAAGAAGGTTCAAAAATCATTTAATTCGCAAGCGCCCCCGCTTTAACCGCTTTATTCAATAGTAGATAAAAAACTACGATAAAAAATAAATAACATTATAAAAAAGGCTTTAAGAACGGGAATTCGTCATCTTTGATTTTTCACAATCCCCAAACTAGGCTTAAAACGAAATCACAACCAAATATAATATTAGATGCTAACACTACTCATAAATGCTAATTGTGTAAGTATAAACTTAACTTTTTGCTCCCATTATTCCTAAACCTCTAAGTATTTTATTATTATTTTTATTGTTGACAAATAAATTATGTCCTTATTAATATAAAGTAAACCCGATTTAGACCACAATTAGTTTGAAATATTTTTCTGAAGAGACGATATGGTGAGAATAAGGTCCACATTAATGTTCTAATTTCGCATGATTTAGAGGTTATCCTTGTTATTTCATCTGAAACAACTCAACTACGAGTCCAGAGACGGAGGCTTTATTTAGATAACCCCGGAGTCGAAATTTGGATTTATTCTTATTATTATTGCAACATTATTAAACATCGGTCCTTTAAACAACTGCCACATCGGTATGCGAGCCGACCATGGTCCAGGAGTCTTATTTCAACCTCGGTGAATTCCTCGACCTTTTAGAAGGCTGCAACATCGGTTGTGAGCCGGCAAGATACAGTAAACTTTTATCAGTCTCAGATTATTACTATGTGTTAGGAAAATATTGTAAACAGACTTAATACTGTTAGTATTAAAGTTAAGTCTGTTAGTTTAAGTTAGTACTGATAGAGTAATAGTTAGTACTGTTAGTATAGAAGTTAAGTCTGGTAGAGCAAGTTAAGTCTGCCAGCACTAACTTAAGTGTGACAGTATTAAAGTTAATACTGTTTAGTCAGAAAGTTAAGTCTGGTTGTAATATTAGTATTAGTTATCATTTAGCGTTCATCTAGGAAGAGATAAGCATTATCTCTTAACGCGTTTAGGGTTCCTTAAGTCTATAAAAGGAACGTAGAATAGCATTGTAAAGATATGAGTTGATTGATCATTCACAATCAAATAGTAATAGTAATAGCAAGTTTAGTATTTTGTTCTTGTGTTCATCTTGGTATAGATATTGATATTCCGCGTCAATATTTGTATTCACTGTTATTGTCTCTCATAGTTTCTTTGGATTTATTCAGAGAACTATAAGTCGTTTAAGGCTCATTAAGATCCTGTTGAAATTAATTCTGGTTGTATAATTTAGGATTAGTTCTGTTTCTTGCATTGCCAGGAGATAAGTCTTTGACCAAGAAATTGACAACCACCTGTTGTGGTTTTCCTGTCAAGATTGGAACCACCATAGTCACTATCAGAGAATGCTTCCAAATCAAGGGGTGAATCCCTAGGATACCATAATCCCAAGTTTGGTTTGCCCTTGAGGTACTTGAAGATCCTCTTGACAGCATTGAGATGAGAAGTCTTTGGAGTTACCTGAAAACGTGAACAAACACATACTGCATACATAATATCAGGTCTAGAAGCAGTTAAGTACATGAG
>BQNB010019631.1:6476-46565 GCA_026074375.1 Tanacetum coccineum | reverse complement strand
CACCTCAGTTGTCGCTGCTCCCTCCAGTGTTAATGAAGCTCCGAAACAAGTGCCTCTTTGATCATGCTTCTTATGATATAGCTGCTAGTATTTAGACTGACCTTTATGTTTGCTAGATTTTTCCAACTTTGTTGGATATCTAATGTTCTGAATACTTGACGATGGTTTTGTTACTATCTCCTCTTTTGATGGTGCTTTATTTTGCACTCCTTCGGGTCGATTTATGTTATTCTGTGTCTTTGTCATTTTCCTTTATGTTGTGCCTAACTTGCTTATTTGTCCCATTTTTACACAGTACATTCATGTTTGTTGTTGATCCTACTTAAATAGATCTTGAATTCCTTAGCTTGTATAAGGTTTAGTTATGCAAGAAAAATCCTACACAACTATAGTAGAAACTTTGTATAATATATCAAAGATTATGCGGAATCTAATCTTTGATCAATAATAAAAATTCTTAATGAAACAGTAATTCTAATGAACACAATAATTCAACAAAAAAAGATCTAATATTATTATTACAAATAATACGAATATTGTAACAACCGGTAATTTTCGGAATTTTAAATGACTATTTTACCCTTTGACTTTTCGGGTCCGACTTGACTTTTGACTTTTGACCTTTTATTGTTACATAAAAACGATTACCGCGTAACCGGTAATTTTTCGAAACATATTTAAATAATAAATCATATTTATTATTTCATATCTCTCATGTGCAAAGTTATTTTTAACTTATTCGACTTGAAAACGAAAAAGATATATGTTATTTTTAAATTGACTTATCAAAAACGACCCGCTAAATCACGTTTTCACAACTCGGACTCTAAAACAATTTGATGTAAAACGACATTTCAGACAACTTTTTAGTTTTGCCCGAGACTCGAAAACAACCAGAAAATGACCGAAATACCCTCGAAAAATTTTAAACAGCGCACACAACGCGTACCGACACAAAAATAATTAAATTTATTTTTAATTATCAATATTTATTTAATAAAAATATTAAATAAAATCATTTAACATTTTATTCAAAAGCGTTTGTTGATAACGCGAATATTCGAGTTAAATTTTTTTTTTCGGACAAGGCATAACCGGGTTTCCAAATAAATAACAAATATTTTTATAAATGTTATAAAAATGTTTACGAAATACTATCAAATGAATACTCATTTTTATAGGAAAAATGATTTGGAACGCAATGACGCAAGTTTCGTATTTTAAATCATCTGTTAAGTGGCCTAAACGAGACCCGAACCGTTATATTACAAAAGTTACACTTTTGGTCCCTGTGAAAATATTTACAAATAAACCCTAGACTATTTGGACTTGTCACATTTATTTTATAACTTTTAAAATATAAATATATATATAAAAGTTATTACATTTTTTTCATATCATTAATATAACATCACACACACACAATTTCTCTCATCCTCTCTATATTTTTCGGCGACCTCCGGCCACCGCCGCCGGCCACCTTTTTCCGGCCACACTCCATCGAACCCAAAAGTTTTAAAATATATAGATCTACCCGATCTACTACCTCACTCGCCGCCACGCGCCATATCCACCAATAACCACCGCTGCCGCCACCACAACCAACACCACCACCGAAACATCCGCACCCCCTCCACCCTGCTGTCACCATCCCCACTTCTATCTCACCCTCACCACCAAGGGTGCGTCTGGTTCGTCTTCATAAGCACCAAAGGGTGCGTTCGATGTGTTCATAAGCACCAAGGGTGCGTTGGTTTTGTTTGTATACACCCAACAGGGTGCGTTTTGGTATTACTAAGCACCAAGGGTGCGTTTGGCAGCAAGAGCCACCACAAGGGTGGGTTCGTTTCTGTGGTTTCTCAGCTAGCACCATAACTGGGTGTGCGTTTGGTTAGTATAGAAACAGCCACGACACCAACACCTCCACCCACAGCAACCACCCACAGCCACCATAAAAGAGTGCGTTTGATTTGTTTTATTATAGCACAGGGTGCGTTCGTTTTGGTTTTATTTATAACAAAAGGGTGCGTGTGGCTGTGTAAAACGCAGGTTAGGGTGCGTTTGGTGGATGTAGAAACAACTAGGTGCGTTGGGTTTAAGATCACGATTAGGGTGCGTGTTGGTTTGTGATTCAGAAACAAAAGGGTGCGTTTGATAGTTATAACACGCACAGGGTGTGTTAGTTTGATAGTGAAACACGCACAGGGTGCGTTTGGTTTAGGATATAGCAGATTAGGGGCGTTTGGTTTATGTATAAACCGACAAGGATGCGTTTGGTTTTGTATATACACGAATAGGGTGCGTTTTGGTTTAGTTACTATTTCAGAACCCGGGGTTGTTTTTGGTTTTATAGAAATATAATAAGGAGTTCGTTTTTGGTTTTTATAAAAGAGCCAAAGGGTGGTTTGGTTGTTGTTAACAGCCATACGAACTGTTAGGGTTAGATTAGGGTGGCTCTTGGGTTAAGTTATCAAGAGTATGCTGTTTGGTTTGGAATATTACTGTAACACCCTATTTTGTACAATTATTGCAGGGAAAGCTTATCTGGGGTATTACTTCAAGGTACAATTGTCATATTCATAGAAAACGATAAAATGAGTCGTTTTTGAAAATTTGTTATCATTCATTATCTGCATCAGAGTTTTATACAAAGAGAGGTCCCAAATCTAAATCAACAAAGTTTTATGATATCAGTTTTGCATCTTTATGTCCTCGCATCTCGTGCATAGTTGTTTAATTACCTTGAGTAAAACATGCTTAAAGTCAACAAAAAGGTTTGAGTGAAATTATAGGTTTAGGTTATAGTTTGAATGAAAATTCGACTATTGGGTATACGTTGTTATAAACCGTTATTTGGTTATAACAATTATATTGTCATTAGCTCAGGAATACGAACCTTGCGGGTATTTATTTAATCACTCGTTATAGTCCAACGGGTGCCTTGTGCCAAAAACCCGCAGTTATATTCTAAGGATGTGCATTTGGTTACCGATATCATAGGCTACACCCAATGGAGCGTCCAACCCAATAGATCTATTCACAACATTCGCGCTCACTACGTAGAAGTAATTAACGGTTCAGGTATTGGGGACTTAAAGGCAAAATAGTTACTTTGCAATAATAAATCAGCGACAGCATATAGCAAAATAATTGCTTTTTATGGTTTATAGCATGTATCCCTCTCGCGGATTTATAAAACATTTGAAAGGTTGAAATGCGAGGCAATGAACTCACCTTAACAGTATAGGGAAATTTGATTGATAGCAAAGGTATATGGAATGAAGTAACGGGCTTTGTCACACGAACCTAGGGTATATGTCAAGTGTAGTTTGATGTTATGTTTCAATAACTGATAAAGTATAATGTATATCTTTGATTGATTATTAAGGTTGTATTTTTTCACCGGTTCGGTCCATCTTAATTCAGGGTCATGCAGTAAACGTTTGAGGGAGCTAGGCACTTTAAATGCTAAACCCAACATACCTCAGTTCAGAATGTAATACCAAGTTGAAACCCCTTAATATGAAGCTCACTAGTATTGTAGATACGATATTGTTCCGAGACAAAAAAATTTATATTGCACCATCGATGCATGAATTTTTATAATAGTTATAAAATAATAGGTTTTTTTAATAGCGTTTTGCTCAATAACTGGAATAATTGTTAAGCACGTTCAATTCGTTAATTAAAGTTATGTACTCTATAAGGTTTTGAACATATTTCTTCACTTTTTTCAAAATGTTACCATTCTTTTTTTAGACCATTAAGAATGGAAAAATTGGCAAAATATTCACTTGGAGTTTTCACTTTTACATGTTTGGCTTCTTGTTTAATAGATGTACAAAAGTAAACCTTGTATTTAGAAAGTGACATATATTGACCCCTCATAGTTTAACTTTGATAAAAATGACATTTTCAGTCCCTTATGATAGTTTACAGAAAGTTACGATATATACCCTTTTGCATGAAAAATGTATCGTTTTTAGTCCAAAATCCATAATAATGATATTTTTCAATATGAAAAGTAATTTGCAGGTTAAAACTTATTAATATAAGCTAAAATATGAAGTTTTAACGTAACAAAAGTTCAAAATAACGATTCGTTAAGCTAGAAATCAAAACGGGTCGAATTAGGGTTTTAAAATGAAAACGCGCGGGCTTAAGTTTAAATTCCTTTCAAAGACTTAATAAGTTTACTTATTATAATGTTAGATAAGCTTATTAGGATAGATTATAACAATAGTTTATAAGTTTAGCTTATAGATTAAGTGAAAACATGAAATTAGGGTTTCATGAGCTTGGTTTGGATCAAAAAGGTAAAACACATATGTTTTGGTTCAAAAGCCTTTTATACAATAGTTTATGCATTTGATCACTATGAACATTATAAGGGTATAAAAACAAAATGTGAGCTTATGGAACCTGGTTTTGAGCTTATAGCTTGGAAACGGGTCGAAATCAGGACTTTTAGCTTCGTACGCCTAGAATAACAACTTCGGGGCTTCTTTTATTGGTTTCTTTGCTTTACTTCTGGTCTTGGGACTTCTATTGATCTTCTATTTCTGCTATGGAAGTATTAGAACTCCATTTGTGGGTAAGAGAGAAGTTGTGGGGGATGGTTTAAATGTATGTGTATGTTTTGACTTATATAGGGTTAGAAACACTTGGTGAGCAAGTTTTCTTAGCATCTAAGGGAGTGATAAGTGTCTAACCTAGTAGAGATGACAAGGAAGAGCTAGTATGGTGAGTAACATAAGCTAGAAAATAGCTGAAGGTGTTGTTTGGTCCTTGTGACTTGTCGCGGCATATAGAGCCAACTCTCCCCCCTTCCAACCCCCTCCTCCCCAAAGAAAGGAGGTGACAAGGCCTCCTTGGTGACTAAGGAATGAAGTGAGGTGCTTGTAAGAAGCTAAGGGCTGAAGTAGGTAAGTCATAGAGGTATGTAGGTGCTTGGTTGGTTTTCAAAATAGGTAAAAAGGAGGGAAAATAAGTATAGAGTTCAAACTTGCCCGGGTTAGGGTTTTTGGTTCATATTTCGTGTACAATGGAGTAATAAGTATAGATTATGAAATGCAATGTTGTAATTAAGTGTTTATAACTTAATTTGATTAATGGTTTAGGTTAATAATGGGTAAAAACGAAGAAATGGGTCATGGTTTAGAAAAACCTAGCTCGGCTTTTAGGGTTTCTTGGTTTGATTAGGGTTTTGAGTTTAAAAATAGTTAAGTCGATTGAAATAGAGGGAAATGTTGTTTAAAGGTTGATCATTGCTTGCTTGTACATTGTACTTAATAGTTTGTACAAGATTCGTTAGGAAAACGGAGGTAAAATAGCTATTTTGGATGTCATGCTTAATGACTTGTCTCCTTGTGATTTTAAGGACTTGTTACCTTGACTTGGAGGGAGTTGTTATTTCATATGAGATGTTATATTACTCTGTACATATAATTTAGTTAGCTGGTACATTCACTTTAGATGTTAATTTACATCGGAATTAGGGTTTTAGAGGTATTCGATAAAGGTTTTAAGGCATGTCTGGCTATAACGTTGCAAATTGGTACATTTTGAGTAATGCTAATTTGTAAATATGATATTAAGATATTGACTTGACATGTATGATATTTGCTTGAATATCTGAAGATAGGGATTGCCATAGGTAGGTTTGCGTCAGAGTCGTTTAAACTTTAGTTTTGCAATTGCGTTGCATATTAAAGATATTGGTAAGGTAAGTAATGTAATAAGCGGAAAAAAATTTCCCTGAAAAAGGGGGTTCATATATATAGATTAGATCGTACCATTGCATCTACTGTACTATAGATGGATATTTACATTGATGAAAATTTGCGGGTTGTTATAGTCCCCCATCCTTATAGAAATCTCGTCCCGAGATTTAATTGGATGATGAAGTGATGTTTGAAAATAGATGAGGATATTTGGCGCGAACTTCATCTTCGCGTTCCCATGTAAATTCTGGTCCTCTTTTAGAGTTCCATCGCACTTTAACTATAGGAATGCGACTTCATTTTAGTTGCTTTATTTCACGATCCATAATTTCCACTAGTTCTTCTACAAAGTTGAGTTTGTCGTCGAGTTGAAGTTCTTTCATTGAAATGATGAGAGATTCATCGGATAAGCATTTCTTAAGATTAGAAACGTGGAAAGTATTGTGGACATTACTAAGCTCTTCAGGAAGCTCTAGTTTGTATGCCACTGGGCCAATCCGTTCAAGGATTTTGAATGGTCCAATGTATCGGGGATTAAGCTTTCCTTGTTTTCCGAATCTAAAGATACCTTTACGAGGTGATACTTTTAACATAACGCGATTGCCAACTTGAAATTCTAAAGGCTTTGCCTTACATTGGCGTAACTTCTTTACCGATCTCTTGCAGCTTGCAAGCGTTGACGAATTTGCACGATCTTTTTAGTGGTTTCATGAATTATTTCTGGTCCCGTGAGTTGAACATCTCCAACTTCGGCCCAACAAACAGGTGATCTGCACTTTCGACCATAAAGTGCTTCGAATGGTGCTGCCTTGATACTGGCATGATAACTGTTATTGTAGGAAAATTCTATCAATGGTAAGTGTTTATCCCATCCTTTCCCGAAATCTATAACACAAGCTCGCAGCATGTCTTCGAGTGTTTGGATGGTTCTTTCACTTTGTCCATCGGTTTCAGGATGATATGTTGTACTCATGTCTAATTGAGTACCCAAAGCATTTTGCAATGATTGCCAGAATCTGGATGTGAAATGACTATCACGATCCGAGATGATGGATATTGGCACGCCATGTCGAGAGACTATTTCTTTGATGTATAACCTTGTAAGAGTTTCCATACTATCAGTCGCTCGAGTGGGTATGAAATGTGCGGATTTGGTAAGGCGATCGACAATGACCCAAATGGTGTCATGTCCGTTTGAGGTTTTGGGTAACTTTGTGATGAAATCCATTGTTATTCTTTCCCATTTCCACATAGGAATTTCCGGTTGTACCAGTAAGCCGGATGGCTTTTGACATTCTGCTTTAACTCTAGAACATGTCAAACATTTGCCAACATATTCCGCGATGATTGCCTTCATGTTAGGCCACCAATAGAGTTTCTTTAGATCGTGGTACATTTTATCAAGAAAAAAAAAAAAACAAAAAAAAAAAAAAAAAAAAAAAATAACAAAAAACAAAAAAAAAAAAAAAAAAAAAAAAAAAAAAAAAAAAAAAAAAAAAAAAAAAAAAAAAAAAAAAAAAAAAATAAAAAAAAAAAAAAAAAAAAAAAAAAAAAAACAAAAAAAAAAAAAAAAAAAAAAAAAAAAAAAAAAAAAAAAAAAAAAAAAAAAAAAAAAAAAAAAAAAAAAAAAAAAAAAAAAAAAAAAAAAAAACAAAAAAAAAAAAAAAAAAAAACAAAAAACAAAAAACAAAAAAAAAAAAAAAAAAAAAAAAAAACAAAAAACAAAAAACAAAAAACAAAAAACAAAAACAAAAAAAAAAAAAAAAAAAAAAAAAAAAAAAAAAAAAAAAAAAAAAAAAAAAAAAAAAAAAAAAAAAAAAAAAAAAAAAAAAAAAAAAAAAAAAAAAAAAAACAAAAAAAACAAATCTAAACAACATAAAAAAAACAAACAAAAAAAACAAAAAACAAAAAAAAAAAAAAAACAACAAACAAACCCCAAAAAAAACAAAAAAACAAAAAAAAAAACAAAAAAAAAAAAAAAAAACAAACAACAAAAAAAAAAAAAAAAAGCAAAAAAAACAAAAACAAAAAAAACACACACAAAAAAAAAACACAAACCACCTTTAGATATAGATCTTGTGTGTGCTCTCAGATATGTGTGTGTGTTCTTAAGTCAAGCCCTCCTCCCCTCTCCGCCCCCCTACAAACCTCTACCTCAAAAAGATGCCACCGCCCTAGTAGACACCCCAGCTCTATCTTCCTTCGCTAGCCCACCTCCTCCATATATTCTGTCATGTATGTACGTATCTTGATATAGAGAGAGAGTAGAGATCGACAATCCCCCACATACAGCTCATTAGAATTGCCCCAGCCAGTACCCAGGTCGTCCGCCCTCTCACCCCCCGCTTCATCCCTCCGGCCCGGCAATATATTATTACATGTGACCTATGCAGGAATATTTATAGTTCTGCAGACTTCTCTCTCTGTGAGATGTTGTGGTGAGCGTACAAGATTAGTGGAACTCGCTCAAATAGACACGTGTCAGGTTTATGATCTCAATGCATACTAACTCGGTGTGGTGTGTAGTTGTCTATAGTTGTCGGTTTGATTAGTGTTTTGTTTGTGTTGGTCTTGAGAATGGCATATGCCACAACGGTTTGCTCTTGCCAGGATGTAGGCAAAATCTCACAATCATAATCTGCGAGTAATTCTAGAACCATCGAACGTTTCAATTATTCAATTCTTAGTTTGACAGAATATATGTTGATCATGGCTGATGCTGTGAGTCCATGTGAAAATGTAACACTTTGTTACGAAGTATAGATAGTTGTTCTACACGTATGTTTGAAGATCAGCGAAGTTTGTGACCACTGTCTCCTGTGTTCGCTGTGTGTGTAGTTGAAGGTGGGCACACTTAGTTTACACCTTCGTGTATGCAGACTTAGTGGAGGTCGGATCACGTGATCATGGCATTGTGAAAGCGATGCCATAGAAAGTCGTTTTCTGTCCCAGTATGAGCCACTGTGCCACCATACCATAGACTATGCTCCTTTCTCTCAGTCCGCTTCGCTAGTCTGCCACTCTATACTAGCACTTCCCTTGTAAGATCCTCCGACACTACTATTTGTGAACTAGATCAAGTGTCCTCGTGAACAGTCCCCCGCCTCTGCGCGACTCATCGCACTAGGAGACATCTTGGCTGCGCATGCTCATAAACCGTCGCCCGTCTCTCCTGTCCTTGCAAGCGCTCGACCCGCGGGAATGCACCAGCTATCTAGAGGTCCTCTCCGACTCGACTCCCACTCGACCCTATTATATCTCTTGTCTCCTGTTCCGTCTAGGGCCCGTTCTCTTGCAGTCAACTTGGCTTTGCATATTTTTGATTAAACCACTCTGATTAAAAATCTTTCACGGTAAAGCCCCGGCGCGAATACCTAAGACTCTTGATCCGCACTTATGTGGGTTTGTAGTGGGACGTTGGCCTAGTTCTTTAACAGCTTCAATCTCTTGCAGCTGTGTTCAACATGAAGTCTTGACTATCAATGAGATGTCCAAGAATTTGCACGATTGGGAATCCAGAATTCACATTTAGAGACTTGGACATAATATTTCTCTTTCGGGTAATTCATGATTATTCTCAGTATGCATTTATGTGTTCTTATTTGTTACGAGGATTAGATAAGAATAATCATCGATAATACTATTACGAATTTATCCAAATATGGTTTACACACCCGATTATATGAGGATCAATGAATACAGCAGAGTGCGTAGATAAACCAAATGGCATGATTGAAAATTCATAATGTCCGTATCTTGTTATGGAAATGCAGTCTTAGGATATCTTCGTCCCTTACTTCTTAGTTGATGATAAGCCTAGAATTCTTAAGTCGATTTTTGAGGTAACCGCTTAAACCTTTGAAGTTGATCTGATTAAGTCATCGATCCTGGGTAATGGGATAAACGATTATTTATGGTAAGTTGATTCAACTTCGGTCAATCGATGCACATTCTATAAGATCCGTCTTTCTTTTACCAAATTTAGGAGCTCCCCAAGGCGATGTACTTGGTCGAATAAAACCCCGGTCTGCTAGTTCTTGAAGCTGGTTAGATAACTCCTGCATTTTTAAAGTAGCCAATCTATAAGGTGTTCGAGCTACAGGCGTTGCTCCGGGGATTAAGTCGATTTGGAACTCTACTTGGCGAACGGGAGGAAGACCAGGTAGATCTTCAGGAAAAACATCTAAAAATTATTTGACTACGGGGATATCTTCTAGTCTTTTCTCGTCTGATTTTCTTTTCCATTACTTATCTATGATAATTGACAACTCGGGATATATACCTTTCGGTTTTTATACAGGATATAATATTTAGTCGAGTTTTACTTTGATCACCTCGAATGATTAGAGTTTCACCGTTGATAGGAATGTGAACGAATTTCTCGTCACAGAGAATTTTGGCATGATACTTAGACAACCAGTCCATACCAATGACAACGTCGAAACTACCGAGTTTAATTGGCATGAGATCGATTTTGAAAGGTTGATCTAACAAAGTTAGAGTGCAGCCTTTGATAACAGTGTTTGTGCTTACTAAGTTTTCGTCAGCCATTTCGATACCATAAAAGGTATCTATTGTAATAGACGGAATATTTAGCATAGAGGCAAGAGAGATTATGGATATAAAGCTTTACAGCTCAAGAGTCAACAATACTTTGGCTTTTTGCTGTTTAGAAGCAAACGTTCCCGTAAACCCGTTTGGGTCTTGTTGGAGCATTTTTCCTTATTTCTTAGCATGTAGGGCTCTTCCCTAGGCATTGATGTTGGTCTGTTCGGCACTAATTTGTATAATGCCCTTTTTCTCCAAGGCTATGATACATCAATTGTCACTGGTTTAGTTGATTTATTCCAGTGGCTGGCTTCTTGTTCGGCAGTTAGGTTCTTGGGTCAATAGCCCACCTTGTTGCAATTATTACATCTTACAGTACATGGTACGGTGTGATGGAGATTGCATCTCTTGCATAATGGGAGGTCTCCTAGTTCAGTAATCCTGAAGCGGGCTAGAGAAATCTTATGGTTACTTCCCATTTGTTTCCTCTGGAGTTTGGTAATTTGGGCACGAGCTTGTTGAAGTTCAGCTTCCAAAATATCAAAATCTTGTTGGATGATTACTCGTCCTTTTCCGAGACCTTCGACTTTATCTTCTATATGCACAATACGATCGAGAGAGAGTTCTCCTAAGTAATTCATAATTTCTTCGATTTGTTCCTCATGACGCTCTATACTTGTCTTTCGAGAGCTTTCACCTATCTCAAAGGCTTGAGGTAGGGAAGAGGTAGAAGAAGATGATCGGCCTTGTTTCTTGGGTGACAAAAATTCTTTCGGAAGAAAGAATTCTTGAGGTTTAGGTATTAAAGATGGAGGTATGATAATTGGAGGCGGGATAGGTGATTTTTCAGTATAAAAGGCTTGCAAAACTTTCATGTAAAGATCATCATAAAATAACAAAAGAGTTGGTGATCGATGCTAGAGGGGACTATTCCAAATGAGTTGAAGAGCTTAGAGTAAGTTGTTCCCGGTGAAGTCGGATATAATCCGGAAGAGCGGAGGAAGATAGTTTGGGATAGTTGGAGGGGAAAAAGGCTCCTCCATTTTAGAAGTTAGCGATGGTCGGGAGAAACATCGTTCTGTTTTAACAATCCCCAAGCGGTATATAACATAAGTTCTTTATTTAGTAATATAATAGTTAAGGTATCTTTACCATACCATTTCGGAAGTTAAAGAAGATATGAGGCAAGGACTGACTTTCTTGGATGAAAAAAGATAAATAGTTATAGTTAAGGTTTCAACCTTGTTCTCTATAACTTGGCTCTTGATACCAAATTTGTAACACCCCCATTTTTACAATATAGCAGCGGAAGCTAATCTGGGGTATTACTTCAAGGTACAATAGTCATAATCATAGAAAACGAATCAAAAAGAGTCGTTTTTGAAAATTTAGTTATCATTCATTATTTCATCAGAGTTTTTACAAAAGAGAGGTCCCAAAATCTAAAATACAAAGTTTGAATGATAACAATTTTGCCATCTTCAAGTCCTCGCCACTCCGTGCCATAAGTTGCTTAATTACCTGAGATAAAACATGCTAAAAAGTCAACACAAAGGTTGAGTGAAATTCATAGGTTTAAGTTAAATAGTTTGAATGCAAATTCGATATTGGGTTACGTTGTTATACACCCGTTATTTGTAAAACAATTATTATTGCCATTAGCTCATGAATCCGAAACCTTGGGATATATAATAATCACACGTTATAGCCTACGGGTGCCTTTGCCAAAACACCCCCAGTTATATTCTAATGATGTACAATTGGTTACCGATATCGCTGGGTACACCAATGGGAGTCCAACCCAAATAGATCTATTCACAACATTCGCGCTTACTCCGTAGAGTAATTAACGGTTCATGATATTGGGGACTTAAAGGCAAAATAGTTACTTAGGCAATTAACTTAATTCAGGACAGCATACAGAAAATAATTCTGCCATTCTTGGTTCTATAGCATGTATCCCCCTCGCGGGTTTATAAAACATTTGAAATATTGAAATGCGAGGCTATGAACTCACCTTAACAGTATAGGGAAATTTGATTGATAGCAAAGGTATATGAAATAAAAGTAACGACTTCGTCACACGCAACCTGGGGTAATATGTCAAGTCTTAGTTTGATTGTTATGTTACAAAACTTTATAAAGTATAATGTATATCTCTGATTGAATTATTATGGAGTATTGTATCACCGTTCGGGCCATCATAATTCAGAGGTCATTCAGTAAACGTTTGAGGAGCTAGGGCACTTTAAATCGTAAACCCAACAACTCAAGGTCAGACTTATACCAATGATGAAAACCCCTTTAATATGATAGCTCGACTAGTATTTGGATCCGATAAGATTCGGGACAGGAATTTTTAATAAAGCCATCGATGTTGAATTTTATAATAGTTATAAATAATCGGTTTAAGCGTTTTGCTCATAACTGGAAATGTTAAGCAGTCAAGCGATAATGTAAAGTTAGGTATTTATAAGGTTTGAACAACAATTCTAAACTTTTTCAAAATGTTTCATTTTTAGGAACCTAAGAATCAAAAATGGCAAAATATACCTTGGGAGTTTTCACTTTTTACAAGTTTGGTCCTTCTAGTTTAAAGATGTACAATAGGAAAAACCTTGTATTTTTGGAAAGTGACATAATGACCCTTATAGTTATAACTTTGATAAAATGACATTTTTAGCCCTTTTAGTTATAAGTTTCAAAAAGTTACGATATATACCCTTTTGCATGAAAAATGTATCGTTTTTAGTCAAAATCCATTATAGAAGGATTTTTTCAATATGAAAAAGTATTTAAGGTTATAGCTTATTAATATAAGCTAAAATATGAAGGTTTAATGTAACAAATGTTCAAAATAACGATTCGTTAAGCTAGAAATCAAAACGGGTCGAATTAGGGTTTTAAAATGAAAACGCGCGGGTTTTAAGTTTAAATTCTTTCAAGACTTAATAAAGTACTTATTATAATGTTAGATAAGCTTATCAGGATATATTATAACAATAGTTTACAAGTTTAGCTTATAGATTAAGCAAAAACATGAAATTAGGGTTTCATGAGCTTGGTTTGGATCAAAAAGGTTAAAAGTGACTATGTTTTTGTGTTCAAGCTCTTTAACACAATAGTATTAAGCCATGATTGCTATATGAACATTATAAGGGTATGAAAATAGAATGTGAGCTTATGGAACCTGGTTTTGAGCTTATAGCTTGGAAATGGGTCAAAATTAGGACTTTTAGCTACGTACGCCTAGAAAAACAACTCCGGGGCTTCTTTTCTTGGTTTCTTTGCTTTACTTATGGTATTGGGACTTCTATTGATCTTTTATTTCTGCTATGTAAGTATTAGAACTCCATTTGTGGGTAAGAGAGAAGTTGTGGGGGATGGTTTAAATGCATGTGTATGTTTCGACTTATATAGGGTTAGAAACACTCGGTGATCAAGTTTTCTTAGCATCTAAGGGAGTGATAAGTGTCTAACCTAGTAGAGATGACAAAAAAGAGCTAGTATGGTGAGTAACATAAGCTAGAAACTAGCCTTGAGGTGTTGTTTGGTCCTTGTGATGCCGCGGCATATAAGAGAAAGAAAGGAGGTGACAAGGCCTCCTTGGTGACCAAGGAATGAAGTGAGGTGCTTGTAAGCAGCTAGGGGCTGAAGTAGGTGAGTCATGGAGGTGTGGGGAGCTGGTCGTTTTCAAAAATAGCGTAAAAAGGAGGAAAATGTGTATAGAAGTTCAAACTTGCTCGGCTTCAGGGTTTTTGGTTCATTATTTAGTGTACAATGGAGTATTGAGCGATAGATTATGAAAGGTAATGTTGTAATAAGTGTTTTATTACATATTTTGATTAGTGTTTAGGTTTAATAATGGGTAAAAACGAAGAAATGGGTCACGGGTTGGAAACTAGCTCGGTTTTAGGGTTTCTTGGTTTGAATTAGGGTTTTGAGTTTAGAAATGAGTCTAAGTGATTGGAATGGAGGGAAATATTGTTTAAAATTTAAGCATTGCTTGCTTGTACATTGTACTTAATAGTTTGTACAAGATTCGTTAGGAAAACGGGGGTAAAATGGCTATTTTGGATGTCATGCTTAATGACTTTGTTTTTTTAAACATGTGCTTTTAGATGACTTGTACCTTGACTTGGATGAGTTTATATTTCAAATGAGATGTTATATTACTTGTACATATGATTTAGTAGCTTGTACATTCACTTTAGATGTTAACTTTTCATGGAATTAGGGTTTTAGAGGTATACGATAACGGTTTAAAGCCTGTCTGGATATAACGTTGCAAATGGTACATTATAGGAGTAATGTACTTTGTAAAAATGATATTAGGATATTGACTTGACATGTTATGATGTTTGCTTGACATATATGAAGATAGGATGACATAGGTAGGTTGCGTGAGCTCGTTAACTTTAGTTATGCAGTTGCGTTGCATTTGAGATAATTGGTAAGGCAAGTAATGTAATAAAGCGAAAAGATTTCCCTGAAAAAGGTGGTTCATATATAATAGATAGATAGTATATTGCATCTAACTTAATAGGTGGATATTTACATTGATGAAAATTGCGGGTTGTTATAATTACAGCTAAGGGTGTGTTTGGTTGGCTGTTTAACAACAGTAGGTGTGTTTGGGATAGCAGGAATACATATGGGTGCGTTTGGGTTAACAGGAAACACCCAAGGGGTGTGTTTGGGCTAGTGTTTGGGATAACAAAAAAACATCAAGGGTGCGTTTGGTTTATATAAATCAACAATAAATATGTCGTAAAATTTTATAAATATAAAACCGGATATATTGGTGGTTTAAAATGGTTAAATAAATGTAATATTTATTATTTTGTTTAGTTTAGATATATATATATATATATATATATATATATATATATATATATAT
Organism: Tanacetum coccineum; assembly: GCA_026074375.1. Lineage (NCBI taxonomy): Eukaryota > Viridiplantae > Streptophyta > Magnoliopsida > Asterales > Asteraceae > Tanacetum > Tanacetum coccineum. The sequence goes on along the minus strand of BQNB010019631.1, from coordinate 31,394 downwards.
ATATATATATATATATACATTCATTTATATTTATATATACAATATATATATATATATATATATATATATATATATATATATATATATATATATTTAAAACACGCGAGTAATTGCAACACGGATTGATTGAAAAAGAATTAAGTTATATAGTTTTAAGATTATTAATTTGTATTATACAATAACCCGACAAACGAACGAAAACTATACTTTTACAATGAGACCACTATTTTAGCTAGAACCGTCAAGGAAACGAAATACTAATTTATAAAATATTATTTTATAAATTCCCGACTATAAGGTGAAATCATGACTTTTGTAAAAGCTTTACAAACATCGGTTACATGATTCGTAACATTAAAACGTGCGGTTATTTTTATGCAAGAACAATTTATTTATTAAATTGGTGATTTCCGAAAACGTGTCGAAATATTTTGTTTCAATTATTTTTCTCACGTTCCTCATATAATACTTGCAAAGTATTATATACTCGTATTATTCTTTTGGGTGTTTGTCTTTGTCATATAATTCACGATATGAATTATACACTTGTTCATTCTTAATATGTAATATATACGGAATATATTACACACTTTACGTTTATCTTTCGATTTATTTTATTTAACCAACCACCGAGCTATTACAACTTGAGATCTAAATCCGTTATCAATGCGTCGCGTTGATATAACTATCCATCGGAAAACCCAAATACATTATCCTAGGCTAGTGGGTCTTAGTCGTTAAGATAAACCGTAACTCCTTGGTCGAGCCGTTCCGGTTTTCCGTTTGTGCTGTGCTTAATATGTGCAGTTCTGCCAATCGTTCTACAACATCAATGTGAGTTTATAGCCCCATGTTTTACTGGTTTTACATATACTTTTGGGGTGAGAACATGCTTGTTTACAAATGCATTTACATGGTTGATTACCTGTTTGGTTTACATACTCATTTATATATCTCGCGAGGAGATACAATACTTGGTTTAAATTTTGAACGTAAACACATACTATACTTTTATGATTACGGATTAGCTTAGGTTGCATGAACTGTAAATCACTTGGAGGGTGAGCGCGAATGTTATGAAATAGATCTATTCGGGATTGACAATCCCCGTTCGGGTGATTAGCTATCACTGGGCAAACGAACGTTATAACATGTCGGAACACGATTGGTTGGGTCTACAGGGCCAACAACACATACACATGAGCTCTTACTGTGCCTTGAATAAAGTGGCATACATACAAGTCTACGTCACAGTTTCATGAACTTAGAGTAATGGTAATCATGGTTTTATACACACTTGAACATTTACGTTGCCTTGAATAAAGTGGCAATACATACTTTGGACAATTGCGGTCCAATTTTCTTACGTACATTTTTGTGGCTATTTGGGGATTGAAATGGTCATGCATATTTTACAACTCTTTGATTTCTAAAAATCATACATACATTTTGGAAGAACATTTAAGGATTGAAACGGTCATACATCCTTTACAGAACTTTGGTTCAACATTTGTACTTACAAAAACCTATGAACTCACCAACTTTATGTTGACCCTTTTAAGCATGTTTTTCTCAGGTGAATTAGATGCCTGGCCTACTTGATGTGCACTGGAGTCTAAATTTGACAAGATTTCATTTATGGATTTCTACTTACATACAAATGATCAAATCTCGTTGGGTTGTTTTCAAGCTTTTCATTGTGATGCAATTATGGGACAAATGTTATATCAAATTCAAGGGAATCAACGAGATTACTTTTCAAACGACACAGTTAGAGGTCGTTCTCTTGTATCTAGCGCTGTGTATTATGAAGTAACGCCCCCCGGACATATTTCCGATGCGACACATTTTTGGGGGTGTTACACACTGAAAATGATGTTGTGTCATATTCTCGATCAAATCATATGCCTCTTTAGGAGTCTTCCGCATGAAATTACCGCTGGCAGCCACCATAAATCTTTCTTGGTCAATCATCGTAATTCCATTGTAAAAAGTAAGGATTTGATTAAGAAACAAAATTCTATGGTCGGGACATTTCCGCAAACAAGATTTAAATCTTTCCCAAGCTTCAAATACTGATTCGGTAGGCAATTGCCAGAAATTAATAATTTCTTTCCTAAGTTGCACCGTTCTAGAATATGGAAAGTATTTTGAAAGAAACTTGATGAACATCTCTTCCCAAGTATGAATATAATGAGTTTTAAGAGTATAAAACCAAGATTCAACATCGTGGGTTAAAGAGAAAGGAAAAAGATTTAGATTGATGATGTCTTGAGAAATTCCATTTTGCTAAATACTTATCTAGGTGCGCATTTGCATCTTCATCTTTAAATCCATGAAATTGACAATTATGCCGAAGCAGCTGAACCATATGATTTTTCAATACAAAATCGGTTCCCGAAACGGTTGTCAGAACGATCGGTCCTCCTCTACCGATAAGTGACGGTCGATAAAAATCTCCATGGTCCGAGGATCATGAGAATGAGAGGAAGAAAAGAACATCATGAAGAATTAAATAATGTGAGAAGAAAAAGAGAGAAGAATTAAACGCTTAAGAGGATAACGAAGAATTTTTAGGATTTTTTATTATATATAAAAGAAAGGAAGAATAAAATAAAATGAAAAATACTTTTTTTTTATTTTTATAAAGATAAAAAAAATAAAAATATTTTTGGTATTTTTTATTTATTTAGTTTTTTTTAATTTTTATTTTTTTATAAGTACGAAAATAAACTTTCCGAAGAAAGGATCTTCAAGGCACTAACTTCAAACACCACGTGAAAATCGTACACCTCTCCCCGGCATCGGCGCCATTTTGATAAGCGTATAAACGCGTGTCGTAATAATATATAGAATATCCCGTTAGATAAAAAAATTACTTTAGGAAAAGTCATAGTCTATCTTCCGAGTGTCGTTTCCTCGGCGAGAGATGAATTGAAATCCATGATAATGTTTTAAAGAAAAATGCTTGATTATCTTTTAAGATTTTTTGGTTTTAAAACTATTTTTAATACTAAGAAAATTATACTAATTATAATACTAGAATTATACTAATCAATTAAACTAAGAGAATTATGCTACAATGATCTAAAAGATTTATAAGACGAAAATGCTTGTTAAGTGACGTGAAAAGTTCATTAAGTGTGAATTAATGTTTATTAACGAATTAATTTCTTTAGAAAAGATAATTATCTCACAACGTTGGTTTATTTTGACAAAAACCTCTTAAAAAGATATTAATTACTAGATGTGTAGTTTGACTATTTCTCCGGCTTTTGCCCTTTAAAACGTTCAAATTACAAATCTAAATAATCGAAGATTATTAATTAACAAGCCTTTTTACAATCCACACTTAATTTCCAATTCACAATATCACTCAACAAGCACTAATTAAACTACTCACTACGCATAATGATAAAATAAGCAAAGCAAAACATTTTTATTCTAAGCTACACTACTTAATTGAAAAAGGATAGAAAATTGAACCGAATTGAAGAGCCACAAATAAACGATAACACCCGATTTAATAAGCTAAAGAAAATAGTCAAATTCTTTCTAGCTTATTAAACCCTTTAAGCTCCACGCCTCATGAGTTGACCGATACCAAAAAGTCAAACAAAGAAAATAAATGAAAACTGTTATATTATAACAGTTATATAAATTGCAATTCCAATCCAATGTGGCCCAATTCAATTAACATAGCCCAAATCAAATAACATAAAAGAGGTCCAATTCAATTCTATAAACTAGATGCAACAGATTAAAGGACGAGTAAGGAAAAGCATACGAATAAGCTAAATTAATAAGCCAGATCCATTAAGCATAATCGAATAAGCACAAACTAATAAGCTTTGACATAGAAATAAGCCATGATACCACTACAATGAACAATTAAAAGCTTAAACTAAAATTATAAAACTACTAGAATCGAATAAGCTCAAAATTAGTCACAAACAACGAATACCATATAAGAGCTTAATAAGCGAACGAAATTAAGCAATTAACATCATGAGATAAGCACTTCTAGTAACCTAAATTTCTAAAGGACGAATTAAGCAAGATAACACGACAAAAAGCTAAAGAAAAACAAGCTAAAACTAGATCCACAACTAAGATTACCAAACAAGCCTAATCGTAATTAAAATAAACACTTAACCACATCAAAAAGCATTGAAAATCAGTAACAGAAACTTAGAATAAGCTATAAGCACTTTAAACATCACAAATGACAAATCGAATAAACATTTAAGCTCACAAAAGTTTAATTTAACAATTTAAGCTCAGTTTCGACCAAATAAGCTGCTTAGAAACTTATTTTATCAAAAAATGTGAGCTTCTATTAAAACAAAAATGAGATAAGCACAACTATAAGCTATTTTCGAGCTTATTGTAGCTTATTATTTGAAAAGTGCTTTAAAAACAATTGAAAATGAATCGAATGAGCTTTGATGGCTTATAAGAGTCATTTTCTTAGCATTTAAGAACTTTTGATAATAATAAAAGAACTTTGATTAATGATTAAGCTTGTCGAGAATAGCACAGATTAGATGTAACGATAGCTTAATGATAAACTCACAAAAAGGAAAATTAACAAACAATTAAGCAACGAAATAAGCAAAACCGAGATTTTTTAATCAACTTCAATCCATTTTTATTACAAAAATTCACAATAAGCTTCGTGAAATTAAGTTGAGTACAATAAAGCAAAAAAAACATAAAGTAAGCTACTACCAACTTTTAATAAGCTAAAAAAACCTAAGAAATACAAATACTAAAACTAAAGGCCTACTTCCCCTAAAATAAAGGGAGCTGTCCTGTATTTTTAGCCAAGGATGAAGGCGTTATTTAGATTGTAATTGCCCCTCATGATTGGGGGATATGATTTGAGCCAATCATTAAGGTCCATTTCTTCACTCGATTGCAAGTTAATCGAATAAATGATAAAGCAGGGTAATTAAGGATGGTCTCGCGTCCTTTTCTTTTGCTTGAATTGTAAGCAGAATTGTTTTGTCGTATGAACAATATTGCATTTATAATAAAGATTGAATCGAGAAAAAGAACCCTGCCACGTAAGTTGACGTCCTATCCGCCCCTTTCTCTTCTTAAAGCTTTAGCACGTGACCGGTTTTGATAATTTCAATTGCATGTGAAAAATGATGTCACATGACGTCACTCCACATTACAATTCGATATTTTGATTTTGGGATTTTGACTTTATTTGGGCTGGTCCGGCCCATTAAGTAGGTTACGGGCTGGCAATAAAATCTTTAGAGGGCACGTTGAAACTCTTTTTTCTTCGTGCTCTTTCCAAAATGGCACGTATAGTCGAGGGGACCTTATTCACGACTTTGATCTTTATTTTGATACTTAGGCACTCTTGATCGCGGACGAACCCTGATAATACCATTTTAGCTTTTATTTTCAATTCTTGTAAACCTGCAGACATAAAAAACACAAACAAACATATTTGCAATATAATTAAGCATATTTTAGTATTTTTAGTCCGTTTTATAGTGTTTTACGGGGTATAAATGATGTGTGTTTTAGCGCACATCACGCGACCAAGCCGACCTTTCTAAAATGGAAAGGATTTTACCAGGTGTGTATTTGGCGGTAAACTCAAACCTTGTGAATTAGCCGGTTAAAAAGTCAAAAGCTAGCCATGATTACCCGATAAAAAAATAAATCTATCTACAATAGTAGTCTTGTAAAATAAATTGTAATCAATCAAACACAAATTACAATAAAATTAAAAAAAAAAGAAATTTACTTACATATATGGACTTGGGATAGTGAAGATTAACATCTGGACTCAAGTTTAATCCACTTGAACCTAAAATTTTTACCATCAACACCAACAAACCCACATAAATCAAAACCTTAATTGCCATTGATACCAACAACACTTTTTAGTTATTATAGTACATTTTTTTAATTCAACAACATATAAATAAGGTTTGAAACGAGCATTCTAGAGAAAATTGTGACGTGGAACTGGCACTTGGCAGAAGGTAATTGGTCCATGTTGGACAGGTTGACGTGGTATTAATTGTGAGATTTTATGCTCGAATACGACATCGTATGTGGTTATTGATAATGTGAGATTTAAAAGTGGGCCTATCTTTAATGGGTAAATTATAATCCTATGTGCCTTTTGCATATAACTGGTATGTTTGGTGAAATGAGTTGGGGCTCAGGCGAAGTCTTGTGATGAGGCTGGAGCTGGGTTAGGGCTTATATTATAAGGTAAAATTGAAGTTTGAAATTTTTTAAACTTGTTTGGCAAATGGGCTGATGCTCGAGCTTATTATTGCAAAATTATTAAAAATGACATAATTAAATGAGTTTTTTTATATGCTATATATTTTTGTGGGTAATTAAGTAATTTATGGTTCAAAAACCCCGGGCTAAAGTTTTTAGCCCCTTTTATGGGCTGGAGCTTATTGAGACTTATGACTTATAAGCCCTTTCATAAACCCGCGTGACAAACAAGACTTTTTATAAGCCGACTTATTTTAAAAGCCCAAGCCCCAATAATCCTGCACCCAAACATACCCATCGTTAATTCCTTTAACAGAAAATTACCGAAACATATATAGGGTGTTTTATCGGTTCGGTTCTTGGTTTATTCGGTTTAAGTTGTTTTTGTTGAACCTTTTTTAGCCGAAATCAAAAATCAATGTGAACCAAATTCAAAGTAAATCAAACCAAAATTAAAACTGAATTTAAATTCGGTTCGTCTTTTATTTAACCTAAAAAATTCGAATGGATCTCAAAATTTATACAATAGAACATTTTATTTAATTATATATATTTTAACACCAAATTTGTATACCGAGAAGATTAAATAACCGCCTATTATCGCGGGATTGTTAATATTAGAGGTGGTAAATCTTGCCCATATGCTGATTCATGGGCGTTTTTGGGCCTTTTTTTAAAAGTTGGGGACATTTCCTGTCTATTAATTATTATTGATGGGCTATTATAGGCAAATGTGAAATTTTAAATGGGCTCTTATGGGCGTATATAAAACACTAAATGGGCTACCGAGCGAATCTTATTTATTTAATGTGTTAAGAATAGAAAAAGTGTTTATTATTCAATATGAGATATGTCTTGTATTATTAAGTACTTTGAGTTTTATTTATATTGTAATAAGGGAAATTTGGTCAACTCTACTTATATTGACCAAATTACTACTTAACAAGGTAGGTTAGGAGATTAATATAAATACTAGATTAGACACATAGATAGAAGGCTTTTTCCATTTTGTAACTCTCTCAATCCCTCCCTTTCTCTCTTTTATTAAAAATTTGAAAATTGAAAAAACATCTCTCTAGTCTTTCTCTCTTATGCTTAACCTTCCTATATGGTACACGATGCAAACATAATGTGTAACAAGTGGTATCTATCGCCGAGATAGATCTAGATTGTGTTATTCGCGAATCAAAGAGCTTAAATAGTGTCGAAATCGATCTTAGGAGCTTTCGGTACGTGTATTCATTTACGTTTCGTATTAATTTTGTGATAATTTTACTATTTGACGTAAATTTGATACAAAACACATTCATTTTACTTTCTAAACTTCGAATAGTAGATAATATTGCTTAGTTTACGAAATTTTTACGATTAGATTTGAGTTTAGATCGAAATATATACGCGTTTAGAGGTTTCGCAAAACTGTGGGAAGCTTTCGGTAACCGTTTTTTTAAGGATCTTCGAACTTTCGGAAAACTGCCAAAAGCTTTCAGTAACCGTTTTTAGTGTATTTGACACTTTCGGAAAATTGTGATACTTTCAGTAACTGTTTTTAAGTAATAAGGACACTTTCGGAACACATATTTTCACTTACGGAAACTGTTTTTTTGAGTTTGTTAAACACTTTCGAAAAACTGTGTAATAGTTTCGGTAACCGTTTCTTTTCTTATAATCTTTCGGCTCTATTAGAATTCTTAGTATTTGAGTATTTCTCATAGATAAGTAGTGTGATTTAAACGTAAAAATCATATCTAACAGTTTAAGTAGTAGTAAAGTTACGAAAGTTGTGAAAGTTAAGGATAAAACGGTTTTCAAGTATAATTGGGAAATTACGAAAGTTATGAATGAAGGATATTACGAAAGTGGTAGTTTCATATTCTGTTAGTTTTCGGAACAATTGTATTTTCGTATTCTTGTCACTTTCGGAATTGTAGACTTTTATTATTCAAGATTTCGGTACTCAAGGTTTCGTAATTCAAGCTTTCGGTACTCAAGGTTTTGTAATTCAAGCTTTCGGTACTTAAGGATCCGTAATTCAAGCTTTTGGCCTAATCACTAATTTTGACTAAACAGGGGGTCTAGTTTTTATACTAAAAGATTTGCCTTTAGGGCTTTCTATTTGGGCTTATTGACATACTTGGCCTTATACATAAAAACTTAAATAACAGTAGTCGTATCGAGCTAGACTGTTTGGCCTTGGTAACGTCGAGTGACCTAAAGCGTTCTGTTGTTTGGGGTCCATTTATGTGAATCCCTAACAATCTCACCCCTAGATGATGGTCATGAGAAGAAGCACACAATCGTGCTTGTCCTCTTAGCTCGTTTGTTGATGGGTTCTTCCACCTTTTTGTGCTTGGTAAATCAATCATAATACCTTTATCCATGATCTTTAGAACTTGATGGATGACTTTAATCTATGGATCTTTGACTTGTTTAAGCTTTTGACTTCTTTGATTACTTGTGAACTTCCTTTCCTTTGAATTTTTGCCATAATACGCTGACTTTAGTCTCGACAAGGCTCAATATCTGTTTGGAATCTGGAAAGCTTTGATGATGTATCTTCCTTCTAATCACCAAAACGTTTAACAATTTGAAGAAGACATTGATTTTTCAGAGAAATGATACGGAAGGTTTGAATGTAAGCTTTCTTGATTACTTTCAGATACTGTGGTATGGATATAGCACTTTTCTTGTGCAGATCGGTAAACATTGATCGTCATTCGCCATGTATGAACAATTTTAGTCAACCAACAAAAACATTTGTTAATGTCCAAATCCACATAATGTGTTCTTATAAAAAGCATTTTTGTGAACACCCACAAAAGGTTTTGTATTTTGAAGGGAACGAGTATAGACCTTACTCAATCTGGTCGGGTTTTAACATTAACCACCTGATTCCGTTGGAGGATCAATGATTACATATATAAATTGCACCTGTGATCAATAGATTCATTCAAAGAACCTTCTTGACAGGTTTTTCCGTGCACGTGACAGCTAGTTGCCCTCTAATACCTAAGTATCATAATTCCCTAATGTTCTCCGTTCTCCTAGACCAGATTTCCGATAGACTAACACATCTATACTTAATTTTCTACTAATAGAATGGTAAAGAGTGAGTCAGTACAGTTACCCCTATCTGCTGACTAATAACCGTATAATTCCTTTTTACACGTTTTAAACTTTCTAATACAATAAGTATCGTAGAAGGCCTGTGGCAAAGTGATTGAAAAAACATTCGAATGTGCTTGTGAAATTTATTTGGGGCACAAACGAAAGTTTTAAAACAGAATGCTCCTGATGATGTTTTGAAAAATATCCGAAAGAAATGAGTCCCATCGGGAAATCCAAAACTTGTACAGTACTGTAAGGAAATCCCACTTCATAGTGGGCGCAGTCCCCGAATGACCAGGCAATAGCATTTCAAACGAATACCCTGGTCGTACACATCTCTTTCCTCAGCATTTCATTAATCACTTTCCAACGAACATGAAAACAAAAGATCTTTGTCATTTTATCTCAAGGTACGTGTTTATAACGACAAACTTTTGGTACCTTGTACAATTTTAATTCATATTAACACTTATGCTCTCCCCTACACATGTTCGACTGATAATCGATAAGATGTTAATCACATGCAGGATAGGACTTTATACCCTTTTAGAATCATCGAATCAATTATTTTACCTTATACATGTTTAAGTCATATTTTTCCTCCCCCGATCAAAGTATGAAACTTGTGAAGGTTTTGATCAGAATGTACCTTAAAATGTATCAAATCTCCCCCTCAAAGTATGAGGTGTGGTGAAAATAGCACAATTATCAAGTGAGTAATTGAAACAGACCTTTAGAACATTATAAAACCAGACAGGGAATGATACTGCAATACTGACTTGAACTTTTAAACGGTTGGTCGTGTCAATCTTTCAGCAATTAAAATCATCAACATTACGACTTATTGACCTGCACAACAGTTAGTGATACTGAATTCTCACCCCTCAAACAATACCCGTGTCAATTTTTTATTTGGTGAACCCGTAACAAGGTTTAGATAAAACAAGTTGTTTTAAGAAAAAATATGTTTTTCGGGTCCCGTAGGACAACTCTTGTCGTGTGTAAGAAAAAAATGCACTAAACGTACACTTAAATCTCTGGGAATAAGACCGTGGTTACAGTCTGAAATAAACTAGCAAGCCAATACTAAAAAAAATTTTTTTTTTTTTTTTTTTTTTAAATTTTTTTTTTAAATTTTTTTTTTTTTTTTATACATTAATACATGATACAATGTGAAACACTGGTTACTACTCGGAGAAACAGACACATCCTGTAGATCCTTCTGATCCTTGCGACATTGTTTAACTCCAAGCAGTGGGAGTATTGTAGCAAAGCGCTCTCCGTTCTCGTAATGCCATTTCGTAAACATGTGCAGCCAGTTGGTATTTGTCCTGTACGAAATTACAACACACCAACTTTTCCTTTCAACCTGCTCTTTGATGAATGGTTGACGGATATCAAATGTGCTTGGAGCGCGAGTGATAACACAAATACATCATAGAATCATTATCACTTTGAATTGTCACGATACATCGGAATTTTGTGTAACGCGAAATCCATACCCGAGTTGAGAACGCATCCAGAGGATTAGAGCACAAAAAGAATCTCAGCATCCTGAATATGGGCGATGTATTCAGCTTCCTGTGAGATGGCAGTAACTTTTCTGCTTTTTGGAACCGACCAGCTAAAAACAGAAGCCATGTCCTAGAAATTAAGCTGAACCATAAGTACTTCTCGTGTGTCAAGACATCCTTGCATAGTCAGCATCTGTTTTTTTTTCTCAGTGTAGAGTGTAGGATGACTCTCAGCCTTTTGCAAATCGCTGACTATGATTAGAAAACGCTGATAGCTTGTCATACCATGCACGTGGAGCTTATTGAGTCCATAGAGAGCTTTCATGAGTCGGTACACATGCGATGTGGATGGCTCTGGATCTACAAATCCTTCTGGTTGACTAACATAGACATCAACTTCATTCAGTTTTCGCCTTGTAGGAATGCGTTTTTTCCCCACCGTCCATATGCTGAAGATGACCATGTACATACTCGCTGCGTGAGCAATGAAAGTCTTATCGCTTCTAATCTAAGCACCTGTGATCAAAATAATTCTTGCAAAATCAATACCAGCTTCCTGACGAATAACCTTGTCGCCACTAAACCAGCTTGTTTCCTTCAAGACGTCTCCCATAACCCATCCAACATTAAATTTTTGAAAATCCCCATTTGACTGGATTGAAAAGAAGTTAACTGGACAGGGTACAAGTATCCAAACATCTAGACGTCTCAAACTCATGATTTCTTCCTGCATAGCCTCTATCAGCACGAGTGCCTAAGTCGTCTTGTAAGTCTTTGTTCAACCTGAGTTAAATAATTCAATGAAGAACACCACATCGCTTCGGTTTTTCTAATCTGTTTCCCCCCCCCCACCCTCTCCTCCTTCCGACATTTCCCCATCCCCCACCCCCCCTGGTAGAGACAGGATCGAATCTTTATCTCTCATAATGTATTTTCAAGCGGATGTGCTTTGAGTCCACTTTTGCACATGAGTAAAATTGGTTGTTGGAGTAACATCGATATTGACAGAGTTGATTAAATATCTTCTGAAAAACCTGTTTCATGAGCATTATATGTTATCAAACACATTACTGTCAACAAGATCAATAGTGTTTCAACAACAGAATCACTAGTGTCCTTTTAGAGGTATGTTGATTAGGCAAGAGGCTTGTCAGTAACTGCAGTAGCGCCATCATGAGATAACTATTGTGTAAGGTGAACTTGGCCATCTCGGGTGCCCGGGCAGCAGGAACATAAACCTGGAGTTTATCGGAACAACCGAGGAATCGGAACAGACCTCATCATCATCAAACCATTTGAAACAAATCGTCTACCAGATTCTTTGTAGGTAGGGACACTAGGTGGGTCTGGGTCTTTTACTAGTGCAGAACGGCTTGCGTCCTGACTGTACAGCAGAAAGGTTTCGAGTTCTGGTACTGTTTGGCACAGAATCATTTGTTGATGTGCGAGGCCCCTGAACTTGGTTTGAACATACGTCAAACCTTCGTAAATTCATACGAGGCAAACATGAACTGTTTTTCCTGAATCATGTGGCGTGTTTCAATTGTTGTAGATTCGGTACGCCTTCTTGGGGTGTGCATAGCCAACAAAAATACCTATATCTGCATTCCCCACCTCATGAGACTTCCCAACATCATCGTAGTCATTGTTGTGTATGATAGCACAGAGACCCAAATACCTCGGAAGTATTTTAAAGAATAAGGTTCTTCCCTTCAGCAGATCATAATATGTTTTTTTTCCGTGAAGCGTGTGGGGTGTACAAGAGATCGGATTAAAAGTATATCCACGCGTGTCTACAAGCCTCATCCCATAGGAGACCAGTGGAGCTTTTGTTCAAAGAATAGCATAGTAACGAGCAAGCTTCCATAAGAGTTTTCCGGTTTCCGTCTTTCACTTTGGGTTTTCTTTACACTGCTACAACAGTCCTTCCCTCAGCAGTTGTAACATATCACCTTCTTGCCGTCGCAAGCACTCTGAATAACCACCAACTTAACGCTGGAGCCTTCCCTCTGAACAGGTTCAGTAACAATGTGACATCATGCACCGTAGCATGAGTCCCCTTAAGTTGAGGAAGTCCGGAGGCTGGTTTGTTGGTGGGTAATGGAAAACTGCTTTTGGAAACACTTAAATAGATTAATCAATCTGAAGTCATAGTGGCCGGATCAAATGCCGTCCATATCGGAGACTGAGCAGTGGGTTGAGGATTTGAAGTTGAGGGTGATGGAAGAACAGGTGCAGTTGTGGTGTGAGCAACATAGGCCAGTGGATCAACAATACTTGTAGACTGCTCCTGTTTCTTGAGAGTCTTTTTGGCATGAGGCTCATAGGCTTTGTATTAGTATAGATCTTGACGAGTTTATAAGGTGTGGTTGAGATATCCATGTTCTTTTTGACATAAATCACATACTTACCTCCAATAGAGCCGGAATGTTGTGAACAAACTTGGTGTTCTGTCTGATGAGCTTGTGAATGTTGAGCTGAGTAAAGTCTACATGTCATTCACAAGGCTTGTGGAAACGCAACAAAGTAGTCCATGATTTGGATTCGTTTCCAAAAGCACGAAAGCGTTCGAACTCAACAAACAATCTTCCTTCCTTAGTTGAAAATAGTCCTAACCTGATCCTTGCATGAGCATCTCACATTTCTCCAAATCTTCCTTTGCAGTGCTTGTTTGATTGAGATTGTTGAAGATAGGTCTTGAAGACCTTGACTGAAGAATGATTTCAGCTTGATTATCATCCATCTCAATTTGTTTTCTTCTCACACTGAATTCAGAATCACAATGTTTTTTCCCTCGTTGGCAGGCACAGCAGCAAACAGTATTTGGATTAAGGTCAGTGATCAAAGGGTGAGGTGTAAGTCCATACTGGATTGGGGGAGAATTTTCCATATCAACTTGCCATTGGGTTTGCCTCGAATATACCGTTTGTATACAGATCACAAGAAATCGTAGTCACTTACAACCAAATAGGTGGACGAGTATCGGTACCGATGGCGGCATTTGTTTTCTTTCATTGGATGCCATTGAATAAGTTTTGTTTTTTATAAGAACTGAAATCGTAAGGTGTTGTTGATTGAAGACTTGGGTGTAGGGTTTTGTGATTTTATTGGGTAATTTTTAAACATAAAATGCAAGTCTTTGAGGGCCTAAATTACACCGAATGGCGCAAAAAATGACAGGCTCTTGCTCGAAAGAGGAATAGCTGAACCGTATGGCCCCCCCCCCGTTTTCAAGCGAGGTATATAAAAAATTTCAGAACAATCCGACACAAAAATTATTTTTTTTTGCTTGTTTTCGGTCTTCTAGTTTCGGGAATGTCGTCTATGTTTCGATCGCCTCGTCGAATACGTCTCGTTCGATCGTATCGTTCGATCGTTCCTCTCGGTCTCTTTCGATCGTCTTCCCACGTTCGAATATCCACTTGATCGAGTCGCTTGTTACGATCCGTACTCGTTCTGTAGTAGCTTATCGATTGTCTAGTTTTCGAATCGTGTTGGTTCGAATCGTCTAGTTTCGATCGCGTTGTTTCCGATCCCCCTAGTACGAATACTAGCTTTGTTCGAATCGCGGTTAGTTCTGAACCACTTGCGTTCGATCAGTCTTAGAATTCCCACTCGTTCGATCGAAACGTCTTTTTTAACACTTTTCGAACCAAAACAACAAGAACAAAGGAAAAAAATACTAGATCGTTGATTGTGCTAAAAAAAACAAGATGGTTTGATTGCGATAAATAGATTAAACATAAACATGCTTTTGAATCAAGAAATCAAAACAAACAAATATATCATAAACCCCATTTTTTTTATATTTCGAGATCAAGAAGGGAAATGAAGAAAAAAATACAAACCAATATCAAATCAATACATCAATCTTGAGGTTCACTTGATACCAATTGTAGGCTCCCTAGATCATTCCAAGTATGAAGACACAAAGATCAATGACACCAAAAGATTAAACATCAAAACAATTTGATTAAAAAAAACAAAGAGTTTGCTACAAACCATTAAGATGAAAAAAATGATAATGAAGTAGCTAACCTAAATTTGTGACTAAACTAGTCTATTTATACAAAAAAGGATTGCCTTTTATGCTTCTATTTGGGCTTTTTACATCTTGGCCCTATACATAATAAACATTAATAACATATCTTTCGAGCTAGGACCTTTTGTCTTGTAACTTTCGAGTGACCGAAGCTTCTTTGTTTGGGTCCATTTATGTGATCCTAACATTGGGGCTTTTGGTATTGTGAACTTGCGGTAATCAAGGTTTCGTACATCAAGCTTTCAGTAATCAGGTTTTGTACATCAAGCTTTCGGTACTAAAGGTTTCATACATCAAGCTTTTGGTACTCAAGGTTTCGTACATCAAGCTTTCGATAATCAAGTTTTATACATCAAGCTTTCGGTACTCAAGGTTTCGTACATCAAGCTTTTAGTTTTCAAGGTTTTATAATTTCAAGGTTTCGCAATCACAACAAGCTTTGATATTACTTTTGTAATTTGAAGCTTTCGAAAATTATAACTTTCGGAATTTTGGGCTTTTGGTTACTTAGACTTCTATGATATTGGGCTTTCATAACAAGTTGGAGTGTTTAGAGTTCTTTATGGTTTCATAACAGTGTTAGTTTTGGAAGATTGTTGTGTAATCCCATTGTAGTTAATGTTACATTTCTTTTTTATTTCACGACAACAAGTCTTTATCTTCAAAACGATCCAGTTTGCATTGTATTCATAGATTTCTAAATAATGTCAACTGCGAATCAACAGACACTTGCGAAGACTGGTACTGAAGGAAGACCTCCAATACTAAAGAAAGGAAGCTATGTGTCATGGGTAAGTCGGTTCTTAAGGTTTCTTGATAACAAACGGGAAGAAGGAGAATGGATGCAGTATTCAATTGATAATGGTCCTTTAAAACGAAAATGGGTAGATGATCTAAAGCGTCAATGAGAGAAAATGCTTAAACCAATAAAAGATCTATCTACTGAATACATAAAGAGGTAGTATTTAGATATCAAGGTTTTGAACTACATTCTTTAAGGCACACCCAATGATATATATAATTCTGTTGATGCTTGTGAAGATGCTCAAGGTATGTGGCAACATGTTTAAAAGATTTTGATGCCAGGAACAACACTTAAGCAAGTAGGAAAGGCATTCCAGGCTTATGAATGAGTTTCATAATTTTTCTACTGAGGCTAGTGAATCACCTACATCTGTGTATGAGAGGTTTTCAACACTCGTGAATAACATGGATCGAAACAAGATTAAACAAAATGAAATTGCACTCAATGCCAAATTTCTCAACTCATTGCAACCTGAGTGGAGCAAATATGTTACCTTGACTCGTCAATCTCATACATTCACCAAGGAGCATTTTGACAAACTCTATGATTATTTGAGTCAATGTGAACCTCATGTGAATGTGTTGGGCCAATTCAGTGCCCAATGATCTTTCACTAGGATTTGAATAGAAAATATCCTAAGAGCGTGTTTGGTTCACCAAATTTTGATGGTTTTGATGGGTTTTGTAATTAAATAAAATGGAAAGATTATGTTTGGTTGGGGAAAATGTAAGGTTTTGAATATCATAAAATATTGAAAGCGTCGGTTTTAAATTGTACTCACAAGTGGATGCATTTGAATATTGGACTTACTTAACACAACAATAGACAAAACTACCCTTATTTTATCTTTCTTTCTCAGTTGTGTGTCTCAAATTAACCCAACACAGATAACAAAAAAATGTAATGCTCATGTTTTCTACTGCTGTTGAAAGTTAATGCTGCTAGGCATAAATTTACAACTGCTTGTGAAAGTTAATGCTGCTAGGCATAAACTTACAACTGCTGTGAACGATCATGCAGTTGAGAGTATTATTCACTAAATACTCGATCAGGGTTTCAAGTCACTCATAAATTCAATTTCAATCTTCAAATACTCTCTAATCATAAACCCTAACTCAATTTCATCATTCTTCATCAAAACCCATCACAATGACTACCCTAAAGTTTGTTGAGACTCATAATTTGGTCGCGTTTTTGGAGAAACCCGATGAAAGTGCTGGGTTTGAGGAGATAGTAGATTTCCTGAATGCACACCCCATCAAGTATGCTTTAACCGTTAATCCTACTATATACACATCTTTCATTGAACAGTTATAGTCAATCTGTAAAGGCGAAAAACACGGTTAACGGAAGTATCAATTACAAGCCCTAGTTGATGGGAAGAAGAAATTGTTTACTAAAGTAAAGCATTTTTTAGACCGTGATCTTCAACTAACGATGATGATGAAGGTAAGATTATAAAGCCTAGATGCTACCATATTTGAAGAACCTGGCAAGGATTGGGGTTAGTGAGAAGAAAATATTCATCAAAGGTTAACTTTCTATAAAGCATTCTTCTCCTCCTAATGGAAGTTTCTTATTCATACTATTTTGCAATGCCTAAATGCTAAGACCACTACATGGAATGAATATAGTAGCACTATGGCTTCTGCAATAATATGTTTAGCTACAAACCAGAAGTTTAACTTTTCAAAGTACATATTTAAAAGTATGGTAGAGAACTTGGATAATGAGAACAAAATTTTGATGTATCCAAGGTTTGTGCAAGTTTTCTAGAGAAACAAGTTGTGATATGTCAAAATCAAAAAATGATATTATGTTACCGCCTTCTTACATCTAAGGAGATCTTTGGGAACATGAAGAGGGTAGGAAAAGGCTTTTCTGGAAGGGAAACACCCTTATTTCCAACAATGATGGTACAAGCTCAAGAAGAAGTGGGTGAAGGTTCAGCAAATCCTACTGATCCTCATCACACACCCACTATTATTCAACCATCAACATCTCAACCCCAGAAGAAACAAAAACCAAGGAAGCCAAAGAGAAAGGACACTGAGGTACCTCAGCCTAGTGGTCTTAAAATCAATGTGGCAGATGAGGCTATCAATGAGGAGATATATATCAAACATTCCCATGATCTAACTAGCTTCAGTGGAGAGGATAGTCTCACTTAAAGAATTGTTAAAACTATGTAACCAACTTACAAACCAGGGTTCGTTCTTCCTTGCTTTGGAGACTACAAAAACATCTCTATCTCATGAGATTACAATGCTTTAAAAAAAGGAGATAGAAGAAACTATAGAAAAAAAGATGTCAAGAACCACAAGCTAAAAGATTGTACAAGGATGGTTTGAGTGGCCAGGTTGAATCCTCTAAAGAAGAAGGATTTGTGGGTGATTAGGAGGATGCATCCAAACAGGGGAGGAAAATTCATGATATTGATGCTGATAAAGACATCACCCTGGAGAATGTTTATGATGCCGAAATGGTTGATACAGGAGTCCTTAATGATGAAGAAGTGTTTGCAGAAAAGATGTGTGTAAAAAGGAAGTTAGTAATGCTGATGCCCATTACTACTGATGGTGAAGGTAGCTTTTACTACTGCTAGTGTTGAGGTTAGTACTTCCAGTCCAACTGAATTGACTCTTGCTCAAACTTTAATAGAGATCAAAAGTGCAAAACCCAAGGTCAAAGGGGTTGTGATAGAAGAGCAGAGTGAATCTACAACAAGAACAAGACCTCAACAACTACCATCAAAGGATAAAGGTAAAGGAAAAATGGTAGAACCTTAAGAGCCTATAAAGAAGAAAGATCAAATCAGGCTTGATGAAGAACTTGCTTTCAGACTACAAGCTGAAGAAGAAGAAGTAAGACTTGCAAGGGAAAAAGTTGAGAAAGAACAAGAAGCTAGAAATTGCCTTAATTGAAGAATGGAAATGTAATTCAGGCCAAGTTGAGGAATATCAGTTAATAGCTGAAAGACTACAAAGCAAGAGAACAAGATGATTGAACCATTGAAGAAAGGCAAACTATTTCAAACAACTCTTAGAGTTTAAAGAATAAGGAAAAGAGGAACAAACCACTTACCAAAGCTCAACAAAGAAGATATCAGACTACTTTATCTGAAAAACAATGGAGGAATAGGAAGCCCAAAGATTAGAAGAAACAAGTCTTTTTTTGCCAATGTCCAAGAATTATTGAGAAAGCTAATGAAAAGGGTAAAATATACATTGTAGAATGGATAAAAATTGTAGCAAGGGGCAGTGAGTACATGAGGCAAAAGAAAGTTCCAAAAGGGCAGTATGAGGCATAGAACAAGAGAATGCAAAGAAGCAGAAGATAGATGATGATCAAGAAATGAGCTTCAAAGTATGATGGAAGTCAAACCTGATGAAGAGGAAGTAGCAGTTGATGTTATTCCTTTGGCCACTAAGCCTCCAAGCATTGTTTAATAGTAAGATCGATTAAAGAAGGAAAGATGGCTACTTCCAAATTAAAAAGCAGATTGAGGTTCAAATCGGTGCTCATTCCTTTATTCAATGCTTAAAAACTTTGACATATAAAAAGGGAAGACTTGGAAAACATCTTTGGAAGTTGGTAAACTGCTAAGCATGGGATACAACAAGGCCAGAAGAAGGATATGAGAAGCATACAGTGTAGAGGAATCTATAAGACTAGAAAGTTTTGTTGGAAACTATTTGAAATTCCTGTTAGGGAGTATATTTTCTGATGGTGCAATCTATGCATATCTTAATGGCTGGTAAAAAGTAGAAACCCTTACACCATCATACAATCCACTGATATGCTGAAAAAAGAAGCTCCAAGCTGATCATTGGAATGAAATGTGTTATCAACTTCTTAAGCTCATCACAAAACAACTCAAGAATCAATGAAGTGTTTGGAAGCATCCTCCTAGTGATTATGAAGCTTTCAATGAAGAAACTTAAGATTTTGAAGAAGAATATCAAGTTTAGGGGAGGATTGTTGGGATTAAAAGACTTCATGATGATCAGTTAGAGTTACTGCTGCTAAGGTTAGAGTTACTGCTGCTAAACAAAACTTAGTGTTGTTAGTAATCTTAATGAAAAATATGCTAAGTAGTTAGTACTGCTAGTTACTACTGCTAGTGTAACATAGTACAGCAAGTTACACTACTACTATTTAAACTTAGTACTAGCTATTACTACTGCTAGTGTAACTAGTACTGCTATTAAAGATAGTACTGCTAGAGTTAAAGTTAGTACTGACTGAAGAAAGATTGAAGAAAATATTCGAATAGTTTACGTACTAACTACGCTTGTCGTACATTAATTATGCTGGTGTATAAGTTATACTGCTTGTATCAGAGTTAATGTTGCTGGTACAAAAGTTACAACTGCTAAGAAAGATTAAGACTGAGAGATATTTTATGCTGACAGAGAAGTGATCAATGACATATCAGAGAAAGGATAAAGATTGATTGAGAACAATGATTACTTAATGTAAGTATGATTATCTATAGAATCATCATAGAGTAATATCCAAAGTTTTAGGAATATATTGTAAATCAACTAGGACTACCATGTGAATAAAAGGAGGTTTCTAGGGTATAAAGTTTAGTTATAATCAAAAACGAGTCATTCATTTAGAATTGTCATAGCTTCAAGTTTTATAACCCAAATACTAGGCAGATTTTCGTATTATTTGTATAAATAATATTAGGAGCTTTTATTGTGAATTATATGTTATTGTTTCATTAAAGAATTCTTCTATATTTAAGATTAGATTCCGCATAATCTTTAGTATTATCAAACAAAGTTTCTACTATAGTTGTGTTAGATTTATCTAGCATAACTAAACCTTAAACAAGCTTAAGTAATTCAATCATTAGAAGTTAACTGGGATCAACACTAGTTTTAATAAGTACAAAACAATATTTTGTATAGATTTAGGGTTAATCACAAAATGACAATTTTTGTCCCAGCTCCTCTAACGGATCCACTAAATGCACTGCACGGATCCAGGAGATGGTGGATCCGTAGGTCGCACATCTTGTTCCCCTGGGACAGAATTTGAAATTCAAATGGTTGCCTATAAATACCAACCTCACTCCTTTATTTCAAACACTCTTGAACAAATATTATTTCTTAAACATATTTATCTTTTTCATAGTCTTATGATCATATATACTTGTAACATAATCCAATATAATGAATCAACTCATTCCACTCTTTATTGAAGAACACTCAAAGAAGACAAAAGCTTCAAGTGTAATTAGTGTTAGAATTTGTGTCATCACGTTTGTGATAATCATCATCTTGATATTGTGTGTTTGTTGATGTGTGTATCATATGTGTATGATAGGTTAGCATTTAGGCCTCAAAATGACATATGTGTTTTAGATTGGTTCTAACTCGAAGATAGAACTCGTAATTAGCTTATACCGTGAAAGAAAAAGTGTAAGTGAACGTGTACGGCATTCTTTCTCCGCCTAAAGGGAGCGTTGTTGACATATAGTGATGATAACACTCAAATCTGGGTACTTAGGAGTGGAGTAAGGAGCGAAGAGGTGCTTCGTAGCAGAACCTACTATATATCAATGTGTCTCCAGTTTGATCTTTCTTATGTTTACTTGCTTATGTATTATTGTTGTTAGCTTATTTTATTTATAGTCATCGCTATCATATACACTTTGTATAATCTCTTGAATTCACAAAAGTTAGACAATCTAAGTTTTAATTTAAAGAAAGGTAAAAACTATTACCCCCGACGCCTTCTAGTTTCCATAATTGGTATTAGGAGCCAAGAGGTTCACACCAAGATCTTTAAACTAAACTTGTAAAATTTAAAGCTTGAAAATTGATCTATGGATTTCGGATAAATATCTAGAAGGGCAATCTATGCAAAAAGGACCCCTCTTTTCTTTTCGAAAGTGATCATTTTATATATTGGAAAAATAGATTTGAAACTTATGTGAAAGCAAAAGATTTAGATCTTTGGCATATTATCTTGAATGGTGATTTTCCACCGGTTGCCAAAAATGAAGTTACCCAAATTTTAGAGGTTGTTCCTTTTGAAGAACAATCCGACGATCTTAAAAAGAAACTTGCTAAAAATAATGAAGCTAAAATGGTTCTTTATAATGCTTTACCTAAAAAGGAATACGAAAGAATTTTTATGTGTAAAACGGCTAAAGATATTTGGCAATCGTTGTTAATCACACATCAAGGTAATAGCCAAGTAAAGGATAATAAAATTGATCTTCTTGTTCAACAATATGAACAATTTACTATCCTTGAAGAAGAATCTATTGATAGCGGTTTTGCTAGATTTAACACTATTATTACTAGTCTTAAAGCTCTTGATGAAGGTTTCTCTAGCAAGAACTATGTTAGGAAGTTTCTTAGGGCTCTACATCCTAAATGGAGAGCAAAGGTCACGGCGATTGAAGAATCGAAAGATTTGTCATCACTAGCTCTAGACGAGCTTATCGGCAATCTAAAAGTACATGAAGTAGTCATGGAAAAAGATTCTGAAATCTATAGAGGCAAAAAGGAAAGAATTAAGTCCATCGCCTTGAAAGCTAAGAAAGAGTCTAGTGATGATGAAACTTCGACATCCGAAAGCGATGACGAAGAATATGCTATGGCCATAAGGAACTTTGAAAAGTTCTTTAGAAGAAAGGGAAAAATTGTTAGGCAACCAAGAGAAGAAAAGAAGTCATTCCGACAAAGGGATGAGAAGAAAGGTAGGAGTGACTGGAATGTTTTAGATGCAGTGATCCAAATCATCTCATTGGCGATTGTCCAAAACCATCTCGCAACAAAGATCAAAAGGCCTTCATTGGAGGTTCTTGGAGTGATAGCGAAAATGACGCCGAAGACAAAACTAACGATAAAACTTGTCTCATGGCTAAATCGTCAAATGAGGTAACTCTTAACTCTTCTTATTATAGTGATAACGCATCTTCTCTTGATAATGATAGTATGCAAATAGATTACGACAGTGATGCGTATTTTCTTTTAAATAATTATTTACCAAGTTTTAAATTTATAAAACTCGATTCACCTTACAAACGCACTAACAGATAGAGAACCTGATCGTGAATAGTGTAGTTTTGGTAAATCCGAGGTCGTCCTAAGAGCTAAAAGGCGGTTACAAATCTGAGTTTAAGTTGGTTGTCACGTTTAAAAAGCTGTTTTGATGAAAAGAATAAATCTTAATTGAAATGAACTAGGCATGGAAGAAGAGAAGGAGATACGGTCCTAATTACTTATTAATTAATTTAATGATCCACTTATTCTACTTAATGTAAAAGCAAGGATTGAATGATCATCTAATCCTCAATTATCTAGCAAATCCCAGCCCCTATAGCCTTTATAGTAACAGGGATTTGTCCCACTGGTCATGGTGAGCGAGCATCATATTTGACATTTTTATGGTCAAAGTAATATGCCCAATCACAATTAGCAAGAAATGAATCAGAATGATAATTAATAAGATAAGCTTAGCCAAAAACTGTTTTCATACAATCAATATTATCGTCAATTAATGATAGTAATAAAAACATGATAATCGAACCAAACTGTATGATGATAATGATCGGGAACAGATTCTTCCTTCTTAAAAGGCTGGAGAGTACTGAAAAACGACTTGAGGAGATGTCTCAATCGTCCCCTCAGAGAGGAGGGAGAAGGATGTAACACCCCCTTATTTGACATATAGCAGCGGAAGCTAAATTAGGGTATTACTTCATGAATCAACTGTCACAATCATAGAAAATGACTTAAAAGAGACGTTTTGGAAAATTTAGTTATCATTCAATATTATTTTAGAGTTTTACAAAAGGAGGTCCCAAAGTACATATGAAAGCGCAAAGTTTGAATGATAACAAGTTTTGACGTCCTCAAGTCCAATGCCACTCCGTGCCATCGGTTGCTCAATTACCTGAGATAAACATGCTAAAAGGGTCAACACAAAGGTTGAGTGAAATTCATAGTGTTTGAAATGTAATAGTTAACTACAAGTCAATGTAATAGTAATAATTGCAACGAATACAATTATCATGGTAAACAATATTATATTATTGCACTAAGCTCATGACACCGAAGCCTTAAGTAAATGTTATTCATAAGTTATTGCCTTAAGCGGGTGCTTTGCCAAACACCTAGAGTTCCTCAAATGAAATGCGTCCATTGACCATGTATGTACCAGAATCTAGACGGGGAAGTTCAGTCCCAATAGATCTATTCACGGCATTCACGCTTACTTCGTAAAGTAATTAACAATTTATGATAGTGGGGCCTTATGGCAAATGGAGGTACTTAGGCAATAATATATCAGGATAACATATAGATGAAAATACTTGTAATCATGTTTATAACATGTATCTCCCCACGGAGTTTAGAAAACATGTAAAGATGGGACTATGAACCCACCTTAATAAGGTAGTTGATTGATGTGAAAAGTAATTCAAGTGGAAGTAAACAGCTTTGTCACGCAACCTGAGATAATATGTCAAGTCTTAGTTTGATTGTTTATATTTTAAACTTTATTTCATAAAGTTTAACGTAAATGATTTTGGTTTATTAGTTCATGAAAACTCGTATCACTGTTTGGGCTATCATAATCCAGAGGTCATGTAGTAAATGTTTGAGGAGCCAGGATACTTTAAATCGTAAATCCAGCAACTCATCAAAACGTCTACCCAAATGAATGCCCCTCACATGAAATTCCCTAGTAACGTGATACGTTATAGTTTAATTGATAGGATTTTATCTTTTTAAGTTTCTTCAAAAGCTAGTGGATGATAAATTATGTTAAATATATAATATAATTATTTTATAGTGTTTCGATCGACGAATGATAACGACAAATGTGTCGGGCTTTGATAAAATCGAGTCTTATAAGGTTAAATATATTTTTATAATTAAATATAAAAATATTACATTAACCTTTAAGAATTCAAATATGATAATATATACCCTTGGTATATATTAATTTACAAATTTAACCCTTTACTTTATATCTTTAAACATTTAAACCCTTAATTTTGAAATATGGCAAAACAACCCCTTATAGTTTAACTTTAGAGTAATTACAATTTCATCTCCTCTAGTTTATAAGTTTCAAAATGTTACAATATATACCCTTATGCATGAAATGTTTTATGTTTTTAGTCCAAAATCCATAATCTTTGTATTTTTTATCTC
>BQNB010019630.1:0-66583 GCA_026074375.1 Tanacetum coccineum | reverse complement strand
ATCCTAGATTTCATACAATCATAAATAAACACAATAGAAGGTTTAGCCAAGCATGTTAAAGATAAAGTAAGAACAGATACGAATCACAAAACAAGACATATTGAATGATTAAGCTAGTCTTACTTGATTAAAACATGAATTGAAGGAAGTACAATAGGGTTTTGAGGCCTAAAATCGTCCCTAACATCTGCTAAACAAACTAGGGTTCGTCCATTTCTTTTACTCTAAAGTTACACACTTAAAACCCTAAAAACAGATTTGTATATATAGGAAATCGCTGTGACTGCATCGCATTTTAATCGTGAAGCCGTCATGAATAGAATATTCTAGATAATGGGCTGGGTCGTACATCCTGACACCGTCTGGAGTTCTTGTGACGCCGTCTTGAGATGGGTTGTGACGGCGTCACATGTAATCTGTGACGCCGTCTTCTGCTTCTGAGTAGAAATTCTTGAGAGATGTTGGTGTAGGTCCGTAGTCTTATCTGTTTCTTCTCCAAATGAGCCCAAGTCACATGTCTTTCCTCCAAATGCCTTCCAAATGCTGAATACCTAAAAAGGAACGATTAAGTACCTATTTTTGTCATAAATGCACGATTTAGAGGGTTAAACGACCCTAAAAAATGTATAAAATGACACCTCATCATATATTTACGCGATAATATGTCATTTAATTTGTGTCATTATCTCTCATCCTTCTAAATTTTGTCTTTGTTGTCATTTTGTGAATGGCTTTTCTTTAATTCTACCATTTATCGTCAGATCAAATAGTTTCTCTCTCTTTTTATAATTGACTTGATTAAAAAAAGATAACCACATCATTGTGTTAACGCTTTTTTAAAAATTAGGCTGAACTCTACAAATACTTTATGTAATGCCCGTATTAACTTATTATGTTTAACGGACGTGATATATTATCATACTACGTCAACAAACTTGTTTGTAAGTTGTTTTGTTTGTAACATGTTTCACCAGCCAATGAGGGTAATTTGATCATTTTACACACCTTCATATTTTTCATCAATTATTCCTAGTCAATTAACAATTTATTTTGATGAAAAATATACGTAATTTCTAACCGTATTTAACTATAAAACTAAAATCTTTCCCTTAACTAACATGGATTATTAATATCCCACATAATATAAACCTATCAATTGTTAAAAACAAGATATTAGGCGGCCGGCCGTTACTGTGGAGCCTAATATCCGATAAATTTTGCCTAATATCTGATAAATTTCGCCTAATATATATATTTTTAGTGTCACTAAATTTTGTTTTCGTCAATTTTTGTGTCTTCTATGTATCAAAATTCTGTTTAGGCTTGTTATTAGCCCAAAACCACATACCCAAGCCCGAAACAACCGCATTGACTGAAAAAGCATCCGAAACGACACCGTTCTTACGCCTAATATGTTTTAGGTTTGGGCCACGACTCCCTCTTTTTCTTCTTCCCTCCTTTTTCTTATAAGATAAGTGTCACTCTTAGAGCTTCATAAGCATGGAAATATGTTTGTTATAATCAAAACATAGAGATCGTAAAACAAAAATACCGCTTTTACGCGAATATTTGTATTAACAAACACAATATCTAATAATAAGTAAACAAAAGCAGTAAAACAAGAATGCAGTAAGCATAAAGTGTACAAATGTATGCAGTTTCATACGCAGTTAAGGTTTACACAGAAATGAATGCAATATATGCAGTTAATGTTTACTTAATTTATTAAACACAAAATGGGTGCGATCAATAATCGATAATCATATGCACATGTGTTTTTAACAGAAAATAATCCATAATCTAAAAAGTCATACATCATAAACATATTTAAAAATGAAATTTAGGAATTGATTCTTGATTGAATGCTAAATGTACATTGTCTTAATCATACGATTCCAAACATTCTTCATCATAATCATCATTTGTATTCAAGTATCTCATATTCACCGTATTTCCATTTTTTTCTAATTTTCGTAGTGCTGCATCTTTTTTCCACTCTTTCTCAGAGCGTTTTCTACTGGTAACTTTCACACGTTTTTCTCCCATCGTTTCTTTCTTGTTCATCTTTCCATAGTTTCAGACACGATTTGTGGTCATAATACCACGGCTCATCTGCACGACCATTTTCTTGCACATGTGTATCTCCTATATGTAAATCACATAAAATCAATAATCATATATTATAGATGATGTGCCAAAATGGAATGTCAGGTTTTAAATTTATAAAACCTATACTACCTAGACTATTCCTTCACACTAAATAGCAGTGTTGTAGTGACTGATAAGTACGGGTGTCGAACCTAAGAACGATGTGTATTCTCTATTTGTCTAATTGAAATGACAATCTACCTAAGAAAGCAATGAAATGAAGACATGTGCTTTAGATCCATGTGATCATGTTTAGTAAACCTAAATTATCTAAAGTGATGTTATAATGGCAAACGACTACGAGAGATGAACGCATTTACCTAGTCAATAATCTTAAGTTCAATAATTATGATCTTACAGCAATGTCTTACCATAATCTTGATAGTGGCATCTAACGTCACTTGGTTTAAACCGACATCCTTATCTAACCTATGATTCCTGAATAGAATGAGCCATCGTGGGAATTGACCTATCCAGTTCATAGTCACTAAGCCTTCCAACTAACCTGAGAGATATACCTAAGTGTTTTCCATAAACACTTATGTGTTTCCCACTAACACACAATACAACAACTAGACATGTTGTAATATCAGCTTACACCCTATGAAAGCGTTTGGAAAAACACCTAATGCTAGTAAATTGTTAGTTCACTAACATGGCTTACACTTCTTAACTAGCTCCTCATACTAAGGGTCGCTCAATTGTAATGACTCAAAATAACTACTAAGGAATGATCATCCTATAGTCAATCATGTACGCTAGGGTTTGGATGGTCACATACTAACTAGTATGCAATCAACCTTATTTTAATAGCTAGTACCAAAACATGAAGTTATTAGGCATACTACCAAAACACGAAGATCTTATTTTAAAACTATAAGATCAAATCAATAAACTAAAGAAACATAAACCAATTAAATGCCAAGAACGAATAATTAAACACAATAAATAACGTACTTTAACAAATAAATATAAGATCAAACAACTATGAAAAAATAATGAAATTAAATCAATCATTAAGAGTTGAAGTATTGTATACATATCGCGCTAAAATAGTGTTATCGATCCTCTAGTCGAATGTCATGGCAAACTCCGAAGGATTTACCCTTCCTCCTTTCGTCCCAACTGTAGTAGTCGAATAAATGGTTAAAATCCTTTCTTCTTTTCTCGTTTGTTGACAAGCAGGAAAAAAACAACATGAAGGTTTTGTATTTTCGCTTGTAGACCGGCTCCCCAAAGAACAAAGACAAGAATCGGTCGTTCCCTTTTTACTTTTCGAACAAAACCCCAAAAAGAACATAAAAAGGAAAGAAAAACAATGAATATCACGATGTGTATTTATAGGCTGGAAAAGTGTATGGCGTAAGTTTTTGTATTTATGACTTGTCCGTCTTTAGCCCCTCAGCGTTCATGATGTAAAACATCAGGTCCTTGTGTTATATTAGACCCGTTAACTATAAGGTATTCACTATTTATGACTTGTCCACCCTAAGTGATAAGATCATTTAAGCTCAAAATTGGTTAGATCTTTGTATCTGGGATAAA
Organism: Tanacetum coccineum; assembly: GCA_026074375.1. Lineage (NCBI taxonomy): Eukaryota > Viridiplantae > Streptophyta > Magnoliopsida > Asterales > Asteraceae > Tanacetum > Tanacetum coccineum. The sequence goes on along the minus strand of BQNB010019630.1, from coordinate 62,890 downwards.
CAATAACAATGATTGAATATGCACAACGGTATTATAAGAACGCAATCAATGTTATCACAAGGTTTTCTTTATTGAGCGTTTCCCTATTACCCCAACTATAACTTAGGGCTACACCAACTAACTATGGTGTACTATTCGATTCTTATCAGTCGACTATAGTATCTATCTATCTAGACTCTCATTGGGAGAGTTCTATGTATCCATGGATATCTAAAACCATATGCCTGATATCTCTTTATATACTAGAGATTTCAAGGCTTACATAAGAAGATAAGAACAAATAATATCTTTTAAACATTTAAGAATATCTTCTGTATCTTCTGTATCTTTATCATTATAAAGAGATCTTTTGATATCTTCTGAAATCTTCATCTTTATCCACCAGCTTGAAGAATTCTTTAATTACAATTCTAGTCCTATTGTTTCATTCTTTTATTCATTTTGTCTCATCAAATCAAGAATCCCAACAATCTTCCCCTATTTAATGATGACAAAATAAACAAAGTCGTGTACGAACTTCATCATAAAGCCAAAGCTTCCCCTGAAGTTGAGATGTAATCATCTCTCTGAATGAAACAAAATCAAGACCTCCTTAAACATGTCACCACACATAAATGAGCTGCAAATCAATAAACCTGTAATCTTCTTCCCCTTTTTATAATCATCTAATAGGGGTCTTCTTGCAGATATGCAACTTGTAAACACTTCCCCTCAAGTGGTGCATGTAGATGGTTAAACATTTAAACAATAAGCTTCCCCTGAAACCCATATGTTTACCATCTCTTGAATCCCGAACTATGTAGGCTCTATGTAGTGATCACTGATGAAGAAAATAGAGTATAACGAATTTGATGAAGAAGTTGAATCTTCCAAACTTGTGCCTTATATCTTGTACTATCCACGACGTTGAACTCATACTCCTAATGTATAAGTAGACCGCAATCTCTTTGACAAAATCCTCATTTTTTATGATGAGACACTGAGCACAATAACGTAACTCCTTCAAGTGATAGCAAATGTGAGCATTAAGCACCCTAAGTTTATAAATCACACACCTTTGCTAGATTCGTCAAGTCTTCGTCACCATACAAACCAAACAAGTTATCTTCAAAGTGTAACACCCACTTTGAGATATGATAAGACACGCACCTGTAAAACTCAACTACAACATCAAATAAGCAATAATCAATCATCTTCGTAATCACATCTTCAAATAATCTAAAAAATACGAGCCATAAATCAATAAGAATAAACTATTTGAAAAATAGTTCTGTCCGAGATCTAAATCCATCCGAAAACCAAACAACGTGTATCACCCGATATCATACAAAGCTAGCAGTATAAACATCTTTCTCGAACAAAGAAAGTAGTACAAATATCCATAGCCAGCAGTACTAATTTAACAACAAATAGTATAAACTTTTCCTTCAATCCCAAGCTTAGCAACACTTAATTTGTTACAAAAACCGTTACCAATCTGTCACTAAACTGTTACTAGGCTGTCACTAACTCTGGTCTCCTTCCTCCCATTCAGTTAGTGACACTTTTTCTTGTCGCTGATCTGTTGCTAATATGTTTACTCCTTCCTCCCATATGTTTTTGTGACACATAATCTGTCACCATTCTGTTGCTAAACTGTTGTAAATCTGTCACTTAATGCTAGCAGTACTAAAAATTAAAGGACAGTACTAACTTGTTCTTTTCTCCATGGCTAGCAGTACTAAGTAGATAAATGAACCAACAACAGTATTAACTTTGTAAACGAGCAGCACTAATCATAACGTTGGCAGTACTAACTTTGAAGAGCAGTATTAATGATAACCATGGCAGTATTAACAGTATTATAACATACGAGCAGCATGAATCTTAATACCTCAGTGATATGCATAAGATCCACAAGTAGGGCTTCTAGAATTACTGGTAACTTTAGTCGATTAAGGAAAAATTAGAAGTAAACCACAATCGACCCTTCATATACTACCAGTAAACCCACTCGTTATTCTATTAACAGTAGATCCATTCCATCTCTATCAAAACCAAAGAATGCAATACCTGATGCTTCATTGTTTTCGACTACCAAAACTAGCAACCTTGAAAAACCCTTTAAGTTTGTGCAACCGTCTTGTGTCTCCAAACTTTGAATCATGTAAATGAATACCATGCTTTCACTAGTACCGAATTAGGGTTTTCAGAAAACCCTTGTTTTTGCCAAAAATCATCATCACAACCATAAACAAACCTGTACGCCTTGTCATGAACACAAGCCACAATCTGTTTGTGTCTTTATGGAATTATGGTTTATGAGAACCCTAATCTTCATTCTTTTCGTCATGAGGTTCAAGCAGCAACAACAATTCCTTTTATTCTTCAAAAATCGACATCAACAAAACCTTGTAAATCCTAGCTCGAGAGCCACCAGGCTCTGATACCAATTGATAAGATCGTTTTAGCTTAAGATTGATTAAATCTTATATATCTAGGATGAACAATAACAATGATTGAATATGCACAGCGGAATTATAAAGAACACAATCAAAGTTATCACAAGGTTTTCTTTATTGAACGTTTCCCTATTACCCCAACTATAATTTGGGGCTACACCAACTAACTATGGTGTACTATTCGACTCTCATCAGTCGACTATACTATCTATCTATCTAGACTCTCATTAGGAGAGTTCTATGTATCCATGGATATCTAAAACCATATGCCTGATATCTCTTTATATACTAGAGATATCAAGGCTTACATAAGAAGATAAGAACAAACAATATATTTAAAACATTTAAGAATATCTTCTAATATCTTCTGCATCTTTATCTTTATAAGGAGATCTTCTAAAATCTTCATCTTTATCCACCAGCTTGAAGAATTCTTTAATTACAATTCTAGTCCTTTTGTTTCATTCTTTTATTCATTTTGTCTCATCAAATCAAGAATCCCAACATAAAGTATTCTGCATATGTGAGAAAAATTATTGCTGATTTCTTGCATGTATCCCCAAATGGATATTCACCAAGCCTTAATGACAAGAAGCGGTGGTATTTGGTATGGTTTTTCTTCTACAAAATTCCGTTGTGCACTTTAATGACAATAGAAGACAATTCAAGCTACATCAATGTTTCAGAATCTGCTCAAGATAGGGATGTTGGTTTAGGGGGAAGCTGATGTAGAAACTTCGCCAAAAAGGAGTCTATGAAGAAAGATTTTCAAGACATGTTGCATGAATTAGGGGGAAGTTAATCCAAATCATACATACTATAATGGTTCCTATACAAGTAAAGACACTGAAGATCTAAACTAGAGTACAAGTTTCAAGAATAGGAAAACTCAGAAGACATCTTCAGCTTTGGAAGTGCTTTAGAAGACTTTATTTTATTGTAATTGTACTTGATAGGAACATTGTAAGTAATTTCGTATGTTGACTTACACGAAATTACATTAGTTCATTAATAGTCAAACACGCAGGGACTAGATTAGACTATTTAGGATAGTTTAGTTATGTTTGGACTATAAATACCCCCTCTATACTTCTTTCATGGAGGGGTGAGGATTCATTTTGTAATAATCTTAAACGTGTGTGCGTATTCTCTCTCTCTAAAACACATACATATCTTTCCTTTTCTCTTATCAATCTAACATGGCTAAGTTCTTGTTTTATCCTCCCCGACCTCCGGATCGTCTTTTGTTAGTGATTTCTTATTGTTTAACACTTCCTATCATAAGTCTTCTGGCAAGTCTGCCCATGCAGAGGAGCCAAGTTATAGTGTTGAAGACTCAGGCATGCAACAAGATCAAGAGTTCGTCACGGAGGACAACGATGAACAACTCGCTGACAAGGAGGTTACCAAAGCTGACTAGTTTAAGAAACCCGAGCGACCTCTAACTCCTGATCTTGATAGGAGTAAGAGACGTTAAGTTAACTTTTGACCACCTCAGACCTTAATAAGTCAAGCTGCACTTGCTGAAGAACCTCCCACTTCATTTGATGAGTTCAATGATACTTTATTTGATTTCTCTGCATTTGTCATGAATCGGCTTAAAATTCCAAATCTGACTCAAGAAATTCTGTTTGAACCGGCATTCAAACTGCTCAAAGGCACTTGCAAGAGTATTATGGAATTAGAGTACCATCTTGAATAATGTTCCAAAGCAACAACCAAATGACTTGACTAGCATAACCCCGAAAACAAACCGTATCCTTTCGATCTCAGAAAACCTCTTCCGTTAACTCAAGATCATTGAGGACATCAAATTATCCCTAAGGATTACTTCATTAATGAAGATCTGGAATATTTGAAGGGTGAAGACTTAAACAGACATTACTCAACTTCAGTAACAAAAACAAAGGCTGCTACTTATGAGCTCAAATGGATCGAAGACTTGGTTCACAAATTATGGATTCTTGTGGTGGTGAAATATGATCAACATGCTTACTTTAACACTTCACATTGGGGTCCCAAATGCCAAAGCTTCTACGGATATGCAAGTAACTTGACTTCGTCTAAAGATGTTTACTCCAGAAGAAGAATCATTGCAGTTAAAAGACTTACCATCATGAAGAAGTATGACTACGGTCACCTGGAAGAGATTGAAGTTCGTCAAGATAATTAGCAGCTATATACGTTTAAAGAAGGTGATTTCAAAAGACTACGTCTACAAGACATTGAAGACATGTTACTTTTACTCGTTCAACAAAAGTTGACCAATCTCACTATCGACGAACGGTATGATTTGAATGTGGCATTGTGTATGTTTACCAGACGTATTGTCATTCAAATATAGGTGAAAGATCTTCAATTAGGTGTCAAAAGTTACCAAAAGAAGCTCAACCTCACTAAACCCGACACATACAGATCAAATCTCAGGAACAAAAACGCATATACTTCACACTCAGACCCTCATGGAATAATATATGTAGATCAATTCAAGAGGAAGATTTTGATGCGTACTGATAAACTCCACAAGTTCAGTGATGGCATGCTCAATGATGTTTGGACTGCTTTATCAGAGGAGGTTGATGCGGAAATGGAGTAACTTAGACAAGAAAAGGGCTCGGGTTATGGTTCAGGATATAGACAAGTACCTTTATCAGAGGAGGTTGATGCGGAATCTGGAGATGTTCGTTGGTGGAAGGATATACGAGAAAGATCTCAAGCTTCTGGAAAGGACAATATGACTTTGTCATATTTTGTCTCAACAAATTTCAGGTTAATTTTTCGTATATATTAAATATTGTGAATATGTATATAAGTAGTGTACATTATAATTAGGCTTATATTGTGTTTGAGTACGAATTTTCAAGAATTTCTTAGTAAATTCAAAATTTTTCAAATTAATGTACTCAAACACCATATAATACCCTCATAATTTGAGGGAGAGCATAAAAAATGTTCCTATTGTGGCTTGTTAATAATTGGACATTCTTTCCCCAAAAGCAATTATATTTGAATAAATTGATATCCAAAATATCAAGAGATTTAATATTTTTGATAAGGGGAGAAAATGTGATTAAAATATATGGCTAATAATGTGATTTTTAAGATCTCAAGTGTACGCTATCCCATATATGTGCTAAACTCTTTCGATTAATCGATGCACATATAAAGGGGGAGCAAATGGTTACGTGATTGGCTGAAATGTGGAAGTACCAAAGACCGACCATTTAAATTACTATATTGGAGTTATAAGGTGGTTAAGTTTAGGTATTCATTCCCATGATCCAGCCAGAACCGGAGGGATCTACCCAGGGATATTCCACTAGATAGTGTAGTAGTCCTTAGGTATGAAAAAAGGAGTAAAAGTGAGAATAAGGGAAAAGTGCCGACTGAGATGGAGCTAGTACTGGAACAAACCCAACAAGGTACTAGTTATGAAGTCTCGGTAAGCGCTGAAGGGGTTGAAGAATTAAAAAGAAAAGTTAAGATAAAGGGTGAAAAGAAAGAAGCCCTCCTTACACTTAGGCAGAAACCGGGTCAATACATCTGCTGTCAAGAATCACAAAGATGATTGCTGACATTGAAGACTGACATCATGGACCCAGTGATGCAATGCACAACCCTCCCTAGCCACTCAGAATCTCTCAAAAGATTTCTGTTTCATTTCTCACAGAGATTACACGCATTTCTATTCCTGCAAACTTCATTTCACAAATAGGAAGGTTCACTATTAATATTTGTACTATACAACTATGCTTAAATAGTAAGTGAATAATAAACATTCACGGGAAGTTTTGAAAGTTTTCAGTAAATGCATGAATTTGTAGTATAAATAGACACCATTCTTTTCACTTCTAGTAGCACCCTCACACACAAGATCAAGCAAAAGAAGTAAGGTTCGAGTAGAGTTTTAGTTAGTGAACGTTGGGTTGAAAGGGTAGTATTAACCAAGGGTTGGTTTGAGCTTCCTTACTACCGTCATCCTTCAACATTGCCTAGCAAAACCTGGACCTTCATAAGTTATTCTTGTAGCTCCATATTCTTCATACATGACTTTCATTTTGTAGTATCATACGACATGCATGGTGTGGCCCATGCATGTTCCTCGTGAACATACCCATGTCAAAATTTTGTCATGCTACGCGTAAAATTTTAATACGTAAACCATGGACATAAAACTGGGCCGAACAAGGTATTATGCGACCATTTTAAAACGAGTAAAACTTAACACATGTCTCGTGATTATAAAATGTTGGCACTAGGGACGAGTAGGACTGATACATACGTGCTAAATACTTATATTATAACCGAGACCAAACCCGACTGTGACCACTAACGCGACGGGTGACGAGGAGCCACTACCTCAACGAGGTTGTGCCTCGTCATTGGCTGCACCACAGCGGGCAAGGTGGCTGCTCCACGGATAGCAACTGATAAGTGTAAAATACACATATCCATTTATGCTTAAAATAGCCTAATTAAACCCAAAACAGACCAAAAATGGCAATAATATGCTTGTATTTGTGTTTTGTGTGTACAGGTACAGATATATCAAAAATCACAAGAAAACCATCAAAAACGGGCAAGCGCGGACACGAGAATAGAAGAGTTAACAAAAGCCGGAAGCAAAGCCTAAGAAAAGTCAACCTCCAGTCAATCTTGGTCAATAGAAGTCAACCCCTAGAAGACAAAACTCAAAAAATAATCCATTTTCACCCTCAAAGTTTCACAAAATTCCAAAAATAACCCCTCACCTCCTATTGGGCCCTAGAACCCTTAATGGGCTTGAAAAACCCTAAAATTCTATACCCGGTTCCAAGCCCATAACCATAAGCCCAAAACCTAGTCCATTAATCTTTTCATAAAACCACAAGGACTTTAATTGTCAATTGCTAAACTCTTTTTTATACTACTCCATTTATAACACAAGGACTGAAATTGCAAATTTCCCAAAGTTTAAAACAACTTTTACCCCGTATTCAGTTATAAGAAGGGCGCCAAACACAAGTTACTGTTCATTCGTCTCTCCCGTTTCACCAAGCAGTCAAAACAAAGGGGAAATCAAAATCAATGGGCAATTAAGACAATTCATGAGCTCACTAACAAGATTGCAAGGACAGATTAGTCAAATCAAAGGATCAAAGCACCTCACTCAAGCTCAAGTCACACGTCAGCTATGGAGAAAGCACACAAGGATGTGGGTTTTGTACTATTTCTACTCAGAGAAGTAACACAAGGTCACATCAAAAGAATGACACGCTGGCAATCCTCTATCACACACAAATGATCTAACGGCTCAAAAGAGTGATTCAATGATTGCTTGATTGGATGGCTCAGATGAAAAGGAGCGTGCAGAGGAGCTCAGGCCTAGAATCTTCCTCAACAGCTTATAAATAGGCCTCACCTCTCACACACAAACAATCTTTTTCTCTCTTGTAATTTTTAGCTTAATTTAGCTTATGTAGTTTTTTTTAAAATGTAATTTTCTTTCAACAATTTAGCTCTTGTAATTTGTCTTCTCAAGTATTGTAATCTGAAATTTTGTCATCAATATAAGCTTAGTTTTCATTTAAATTTGTTTTAAATTTAAGCTTTGATATCTCAAATTATGCCTTTAAGCTCTTATAAGCTCTTATCACTCTTTAAACTTCTGAAATTGTTGCTGAGATGAATAATGAAGGAATGGTTTAGAGTTGAGGGCAACATTTAGGAAATCATAAGAAATAAGCTTGAAACAAAGCTTATTGGGCTTAAGCAATAAGCTTAGGCTCTGGTTAAGCTCTGCTAAGGGCTTATAGATCCCTGTTTAGCTGGGATCTTGAGGTAACTTTCTTTCTCTTTTGTTACTTTTCATAATTTCTAGCTTAATAATAGATAATTTGCTTAATAGCCTAGAACTGCTTATTTGCTTATTCTGTATGCTTATTAGTGCTTATTTGTATTTTATTTAGTTTATTAATCATAATAGATAATCTGTTTTTAGCCTAATCATTTTAGATCATAGAATTTTATATATTTGTCTTAAAAACCATAAAAAACCTAAAATAAGTTAGAAATAGTGTAGATCTTGATTTCTGTCTAAGTAGCTGCTAGATCATGTTTGTTGAGCTTAATTTAAGCTATTAGTAATCTGGTAGTTCAGGATTAATCATTAGATTTGCATTTTAAAGCTTTTCTTAAAAAACTGTCATGTCCTAAAGGGGTGTTTGGTTTAGTCTAGTTTGACTATCAAAAGTCATAGGAATTGAGTGATTTCTCTTTTGGTAGTTAGATCTTCATAATAGGTTAGGATTTAAGAAAGTTTTGAAGGTTAGTTTGAAATTTTGAAGTTTTTAAGGCTTATTATGACTAAACCTGCACCAGGGCATATTGTTTCTTAAAGTTTGATTGCTAAAATTTGATCTAAGCCTCCAAGGCTTAGATTGTGCTTGCTTTGTGTTTATAAACACTCAAGAAGAGTGTCCAAGTGCAGGTTTACCCTTAAGGTAACCTGCACTATTGGATTTGTGCTAAGTGTCAAGTGCATCAGCAGGAACTAGGTTGTTCCTGCTGTCACTTTTGAATTTAATTTTAGTTAAGTAAAAGTAGGTCTTAGGTTCTTAAATTCAAGTAGGATAAAGTCTAGGTATAGCTTATTATAGATTAAGTCTTAATTTGCATTTTCTAGCTTATTTACCTAGCTTAATTCAGCTGTCAAAGTCACTAAATAACTAAAAAAAGGGCCAAAAACAGTAGGTAGATAGTTTAGCTCCTTAAATTTTAAATTCTAGCTTGTAGTACTAGATTTTATTATTAAAATAAGTAGCTTATAGGTGGTTGGTCAATTCTCTAGGAGCTTATTCTCTGATATTGCTTATTGAGCTTTTAAGCTTAATTTGATTCTGAGGATTTCAGCTTGTTTTCTGACTTTGCATCTTTGTCACTTAAATTCAGATAAGCTCTAGTATCATTAAGCTATTTCTCTTTTCAATTATAGTTAATACATATCATAAGCTGTCCAAACCACTTTTTACTTTTTGATTTGAGCTTAAAATGAGCTTCTTATAAGCTGTTAAGTAAAAACTTAGGCAAAAGTCTAGTTTCTGTAAACAGCTTATAAATAAGTTCTTTTTGAGCTTATTAGTGGTTTTCACTCCTAGTTGCTTTCATTAAAGCTGTTCACACCACATTTTTCTACAACTTTTCTCTTTTGTGTTTTTCATGAAAAGCCTTTTTTTTAAATTCATCTTATTTTTTAAGCTTAATGGGGCTTGTTTGAAAACGGGCTAGTCCTTAGGGGTAGATTTTGTAAATTTCAGTTTTATAGTTAGTCCTTCCCGTTAGTTTCTTTATAGCTCAGTTAGTCCTTTAGGTGTTTGCATAGTTAGTCCTTAGTTAGTTTAATTAATTTTAATTAGTTTAAATTAATAATTAGGGTTTAGTTTTAATTAGTTTAATTAAACTTTAATTAAAAGATAAAAATTAGGGCTTTTAATTTTATAAAATTTCTGCATATTTTCTTTATTTAGTTTAATTTTTATAAAAATTTTAGGATTTTATTTTTAATAGTTTTATTATTTTTAAAGTTTTTAATTAGTTTAAATCTTAGAAAAATCATATCTTTAAATCTAAAAAGCCAAAAATAGTAATTCTTTTTTCTAAAATTTTCCTTTTCTTTGTTTTATCTAGGAAAAATATAAATTCAATTTATTTTCTATTTTTCTAGGATTTAATTAGAATTAAATAGTTTTTAATTGATAAAAAATTCAAAAATAATCAAGAAAAAATATTTTTCTTTTTCCAAAAACTTTCTTTTGTCTTATTCTAGGTTTAGAAAATTAGTTTGCATTTTTAGATTGACTTGCTTATTTGTCGCGTTTTATTTGTTTCCCGTTTTTCCTTTTTAAGTGCTTAATTGTTTTTAATTTTAAATTTTAATTGTTGCTTTTTATTTAGTAGATATAGATCATCAAAAAAAATATCTTTGCTTTATTCAAATCATAATCCGGATTAAAACGAGGTTTCAATTTCACTAGTCGTTGGGGAATCGACCCGGGTGATCATATATATCCGGTTAAATATACGTATTATATATTATATTATATATATTTTTGAGAGTGAATTTTATCAAGGGTTACTTGGTAATTTTCTTAATTGCTCTTTTGAATATTATATTTTATATTGTATTTTATTGTGTATCAAAACTGCAATCAGTTTTTGGCACCGCTGCCGAGGACTAGTGTTTAAGATTCCTTCGTTTTTAGTTTGATTTGGTTTGAAGATCCTTTCGTCCTCGAAAGTTTCATTCTTGTTTTATAATTCAAAAATCCAAAAAAAATCATAAAATATAAAAAGTAAAAAATATTTTCCTTTTCTTTTTAGTATAAGTAAAAGATAAAATATATATAATAAAAAAATCAAAAATATAAAAAAAATCTTCCTTTTTAATAAAGAAATAAAAGTCACCAATTGGTAAAAATACCAAAATATAATACTCTCAACGGAGGTATTATCATAATCAATTCCGGTGAACTTGTTGGTTCCCAAATCGAACTAAAGATTTAACACTTGCCATTTGTGTCTCTACGAAGTACGGCTCACCTTGAAAAGCAATTTTTGAGAGCTACCGTGAAGTAGTTGATTATTTGGTTTAAGTCTCTTCCGTGTAACCGTTAAAATTCATTGTTAAAAAAAAATTAGTGTAAAGTTTTGCTTTTTGATTTTTAGTTTTTCTTTTTATGCGCACTCGTTCGCAATCTCGAAGACGTCGTCAACAACAAACTCCTCCGGTTGTTGTTGAAAATTTTGATTTAGAAGAACCAATTGTCGATCAAAACATTGTTGCAATGGCCGACAATCGTACCATGGCCCAAATGTTACAAGCACCCATCGAGGGGTATGAAGATGCTATTGTTGTTCCACCGATTAATGCTAACAATTTCGAGCTTAAACAACCTTTAATCAATCTTGTGCAAAGTAATAAGTTTACGGGTAGACAAGACCCTCACAATCACCTTCGATTTTTCAACAAAGTCACTTCAACGTTTAGACATCCCGAAGTTCCGAACACTTCGATGTAAAGCTTTTGCTTTTTCCTTTTTCTCTAGACGGTGAAGCCCGAGATTGGTTAGACAAGGAACCTCCTAGATCAATTCTCACATGGGACGACCTTGTTTCAAAATTCATAAACCAATTCGCATTGTTTCAAATTCATATATCAAATTCTTACAACCTACTAAGACCACTTATATCGGAATGAGTCATTACTTTTTTCCAAAAACCAACGAAAACCATCAAGAGATGGGAACGTTTAAAGGATCCTTTCGTCAATGTCCTCACATGGCTTTTCGGAACTACACAAACATCGATACTTTTTACAATTCTTTGAATTCAAACCGTTCAGATGCCTTAGACTCTGGCGAGGTGGCAATTTTTTAGACAAGATGCCTCAAAGGAAGTTTTAGCAATTATTGACAAAGCAAGTCAAAATTTCGTTACTCAAGAAAAGTCGTTGCTAATGATTCAAGAGTGAGTTCGGTGTTGCATCCCTCTTTCTAATTCTTCACCTTCTAATAATTCTTTCGTTATTCAAACAAAATAGCCGGCCTCTCTTGGGTTAAGATGACTTTCAAGATGATCACAAATGATGAAATGAAATGAATGCTTTAGTTGTTACTACTACCGCAACCATCAAAGCGGTTGAGGCAATAGTTATGTGTTACGTGTGGATCGAATCACAATTTTAACCATTGTCCGTTAACTCGAAGTGGAAATGATTTTCCCGTTTTCCATGACAACATCCAACAATTTCAACAAACCGCAGCCGTTGGCAATTTTCTTCAAAGAAACCAACCTTCTAATTTAGCAAGTCAAATGAAACCACCGGGTTTCAATCAACCGAATGTTCAAAAAAACCAAAATCGTTACCAAGGAAACAATTTCAATTCAAATCAAAACCGTGGAACCAACTTTAATCAAAACCGTCAAAACAATTAAGGAGCCGTTTATCAAGCCCCACCATACCAACCACCAACATAAAACACTTTGGTGCTAATTCAAGCTTTAACATCCCATTTCACAAGTTCATGGTGTGTCTAAAACGGATCTTTTGAAAGTATGCTAAGGGCTATTGATGCCGAATATGGAATAACTTGCATAATGAAAGTTGGATAATTTATAATTTTCAAAGAAACCAAAATGATTTTCAAAGAGTTTACAATGATTCTCAAAAGAAGCAAGATGATTTTTAGAAGATGATCCTCATTTTCATGCAAAGCTATCACACCAACCAAGCTTCAAGTTCAAGTACTTTACCGAGCAATACCGTTCCAAATCCAAGAAATGAAGCCAAGGCAATTACGACTCGTAGTGGTGTCTCATATGACGGACCTCCAATTCCACCGCCGGTGGTGGAAAAGGAATCCCAGGTGACAAAGGATACAGAGATACCGAGCACCGAAGACATCCAACCTCATCCATTGGTCCAAGAACAAACCAAAGACAAAGAACCAATCGAAGAGCCTTCTTTCGTTGCTAACAAAGCCAAACAAAAGTTTACGTCTTTCTTCAAAGTTTATGGAAATCTTTCGAAGCCTTCATTTTGAGCTTAGTTTTGCGGATGCTCTCATCCATATGCCAAAGTTTACGTCAATGTTTAAAAAGATGTTAAATAACAAAGACAAGTTGATCAAATTGACCAAAACGCCGTTGAATGAAAATTGTAGTGCGGTTGTCCTTAAAAAGCTTCCGGAAAAGCTAGGAGACCCAGGCCGATTTCTAATTCCTTGTGATTTTTTGGAGTTCGATAGTTACTTAGCCCTTGCCGATTTAGGGGCTAGCATTAATCTCATGCCTCTTTCCATTTGGAAAAAGCTTAGATTTTCAGGTCTTACCGAAACAAAAATGGTTTTAGAGTTAGCTGACCGAACAATTTCCAAACCAACCGGTGTTGCCGAAAATGTTTTTGTCAAAGTAGGGAAATTTTATTTTCTCGCCGATTTCGTTTTTCTTGATTTTATAGCCGATCCTCGAGTACCGTTGATACTCGAGCGACCCTTTCTTAGAATGGCTCATGCTTTAATCGATGTTTACGAAGGAGAGATTACTCTTAGGAATGATGATCAATCTTTAACCCTTAAATGTGGTGATGCACCTTCCATTTCATACAACAATCTCGAATCCTAAAATCCATGACGTCATCAAGAAAGAAGTAGAAAAACTTCTTGACGCAGGATTGATTTATCCGATCTCGGATAGTCCATGGGTTAGTCCGGTCCATTGTGTTCCTAAAAAAGGTGGTATGACCGTTGTCACGAACGAAGAAAATGAATTGGTGCCTACAAGATTAGTCACGGGATGGAGAGTTTGCATCGATTATCGAAAGTTAAACGAAGCAACTTGTAAAGACCATTTTCCGTTACCATTCATGGACCAAATGTTAGAACGTTTAGCCGGCAACGAATTTTATTGTTTCTTAGATGGTTTTTCGGGGTATTTTTTTAATCCATTGGACCCTAAAGATCAAGAGAATAACTATTTCTCGGTGCCCATACGGAACTTTCGCGTACCGTCGTATGCCATTCGGTTTGTGCAATGCTCCTGGAACTTTTCAACGTTGTATGATGGCCATTTTTCACGACATGATAGAAAAAACGATGGAGGTTTTTATGGACGATTTTTCAGTTTTTGGAGATTCTTTTTCCTCGTGTCTTGCTAATTTAGACAAAATGCTTAAAAGGTGTGAAGACACCAAATTAGCACTAAATTGGGAAAAGAGCCATTTCATGGTTAAAGAAGGCATTATTCTAGGACATAAGATCTCTAGAAAAGGAATTGAAGTCGATAAGGCCAAAGTTGATGTAATTTCTAAGCTTCCTCATCTGACGATCGTTAAAGGAATCAGAAGTTTTCTCGGACATGCTGGATTCTATCGAAGATTTATCAAAGACTTTTCCAAAATCTCTCGACCCATGACTCATCTTTAGAGAAGAACACTCCTTTCATTTTCTCGGAAGATTGCATTCTTGCCTTTTAAACATTGAAAAAGAAGTTAACTGAAGCTCTAATTCTCATTGCTCCGAATTGGGACCAACCTTTTGAAATCATGTGCAATGCAAGTGATTATGCAATTGGTGCGGTCTTAGGAAGAATAATTGAGAAGCATTTCCGACCAATTCATTACGCAAGTAAGACAATGACTGAAGCAGAATCAAACTACACAACAACCGAAAAGGAGATGCTAACTGTTGTGTACGGTTTGTGAAAGTTTCGATCATATCTAATCATGAACAAAAGTGTTGTTTACACGGACCACTCCGCATTGAAATACCTTTTCAACAAGAAAGACGCCAAAGCACGATTGCTTTGATGGGTCTTACTTCTTCAAGAATTTGATTTCAAAGTTATTGATACCAAGGGAGCTGAAAACTATGCAGCCCATCCCTATCCCTTCTTGGGGGAAAAAAAAAAAAAAAACCCTTCGAAAATATTTTTGATCCTAAAGGATTAATGAAACTTTTCCTCTTGAAACATTGTATTCGGTGATTCTCATGTGTATGACCATATACACATGGTTTTTGCACGACTTTAGCAAATTACCCACGCAGGGATTTTCTAATGTAAAGGAATGTTAACCCAACCAAAAGAGATGTTTTTTAAGGATATATAAGCTTATTTTTGGGATGATCCTTATCTTGTTCGAACTGTGCAGATCATTAATCAGTAGATGTGTATTTGGCCAAGATGTCTTGAAATTCTCAAGGCTTGCCATTGAAGGACCCAACGGGGGCCATCACTAGTGCAACATCACTGCTCGGAAAGTATTTTGATGTCGGTTTTTATAGCCTAGATTTATAGGATGCTTACGAGATTGATACAAGTCTTGTGATGCATGTCACAACAAGGCAAAAATCTTCAACGTTTATGTTGATGCCTAAAAATGCAATCCAAGTTTGTGAAATTTTCGATGTATGGGGTATCGATTTTATGGGACCTTTTCCGTCGTCTAGAGGTAACAAATATATTCTAGTAGCCGTCGATTATCTTTCCAAATGGGTTGAAGCGAAAGCGCTCCCCACCAACGATGCTAGAGTAGTTGTTAAGTTCTTAAAATCCCTTTTCTCCTGATTTGTGCTTCCGAGATGAGAAGAGAGCATCATAAATTTCAGCGATCGTGGGACCTATTTTTTGTAACGACAAAATTTGAATTTAGTCATCCTGTCAAAAAATTGGTGTAAACCACATCTTTTGACTCCTTACCACCCTCAGACTAGTGGTCAAGTTGAGGTAACGAATCGAGGTCTCAAAAGAATTTTAGAGAGGACGGTAGGAGAAAACCGTGCCTCATGGTCCGACAAACTAGATGATGCATTATGGGCTTTTAGGACCGCTTACAAGACTCCAATTGGATGCACTCCGTACAAGTTAGTCTATGGAAAAGCGTGTCACTTACCCGTCGAACTAGAACACAAGGCATATTGGGCTCTTAAGCATGCCACTTCGATTTATAAGACGCGTTTGCGATCATCGAAAGCTCTGTAACTCAATGAACTTAGTGAGCTTCAGTGATCAAGCTTACGAGGAATTCGCTATTACTACAAGGAGAAGATTAAGAAGCTACACGGATTCCCAAGATAAAGAACGAATCTTCAAAGGTGGTGATCACGTCTTTGCTTTTCAACTCCCGATTAAAGATTTTCTCTAGAAAGCTCAAGTCCCGATGGTCCGAACCTTTCACAATTACCGAGGTTTATCCTTATGGCACTGCCAAGTTGTCTCATGCCGACGGTTCAAATTTCAAAGTCAAACTTGCCCACCGTCTCTTAAGCATTACTATGGAGGGGCTACACCACCATTGGTTATCCGGACCTCCAGACTTTCCCTAAGACAATAAATTTAGGGATCGCGTCGAGCATAGACTCGGTGGACAAAAAACAAGACGCTTCTTGGGAGTTCACCCCATGATATCCTTTTTATTTTCTTTCTATTATAGCTATCTAATGTGGGTTTTAGTTGTGTTGAGAGAGGCTTGTACTCTTTCCGATTTCTCGATGTTTGTTGCTTGTTTGCTGTGATTTTTGTAGGATCAACCCAACAAATTCTTTGAAGCCTCTCGTGTCCGGTTGATTTATCCCGTTCTACTCGAGCTTCTCATCCTTTGTGTGAAATTAGTTTGGGGAGATCCGATATCCTTTCATCATTATCGATTAACGTTTATCTTTGCCATACTAAATAAATGCTTAGATTTTCGTAGAGACCCGACTTTAAACATTGAGGACAATGTTTCGTTTTAGTTTGGGGAAGGGAATCTATCGATTTGATGTTACTTGCTTATTGTTTTGTTTTCACGTACCCGTTTTTCCCACAAAATAGCAAAAATTTAAAATTTTTAAGTTCTTAATTGTCATAAAAAAAAATTTAAGACAAAAATGTAAGTTTTCCGCTGGAGAGAATAAAAAGTAATTTTTGACCCGAATCGGAACGTATTATAGAGTTCTAGCTGTTCCCTTAGCCCAATTAATGATGATAGTTTGTGCTAGTCTCATGTAGACTTTAAACATGCTTAAACTTGAATCATTAGTAAAAGAAACTTGTGCTAACTCAAGTAGATTTTAAATAAGCCAAGAGTTAGATTTTATTGTAGGCTATGTATTGCGAATTTCTTTTGTAAAGGAATATGGAGATGATAGTGTTAGTTAGGAAATTAGGATGCTAACAAAGTTTATTGGAAAAACATAAAGGCATGTATAAGAATAACTTGTGATTTTTGCTTCCCGAAGTTCTTAAAAATGACTTATTATCGCGTTCTCTTTAATTTTTACAAATTAGAGTTTTACTCTTAAAAGTTTAATCAACATATTTAGAGAAAAAGCTTTATCGATGAAGTCGACATCATTTGTAAATAAGAATTTTAGTTCAAATTTATACCTTGGTTTTCTAAAACGAAATTTTTCTATTTGCAAAAATAATGTATCAAAAAAAATTCTAAGATGTAGTTAGTGAATAAAAAGGATGCAAGTTATAAATCCTAAGTGTTAATAATTAATATACAAACTCCATCGCAATAAAGTACATGGGCATTTGTCGGTTCGCTCCCGATGTGACATCGAAAGAAAGGGTGGAGGATGTATATTTAGGGATTGTATCATAATAAGTACACGAGCTCTTGCGGGGCGAAGCTGGAGGTGCCGACGTGTCGTCGAAAGAAAAGTGATACCAATTCCTAGCCCAATAATGTAAATAGAAATAATAAATAGAAAATAAATAGTAAAAGTTTCATTTTCTAAAACCATGGTATTCTTCTTTTGAACTAAGGTTTGCAAAAGTCTACAAGGCTGTTTCATCGGAAGTTCATACGTTTCGATTAGTATTCTCCGGATGGGGTGTCAAAAGCCTTAGCACTTACCCGATGACGGTGGGATTGCTAGAGAAGAAAGTCATACATGGGACAAGTGAATCAACGATGTCTTAGCTAAGGAGGTTTTTGTTTGCTTTGAGATGTGATCTTGCTAAGTGGATCAACATATTGCCAAATGGCCCATGTGTGTAAAGCTTGGTCAGATTCATCATATCTAAATATTGTGGATTTAATGGTTTAAATTATTTAAACACACACACCTAAATTTATGATTTATGTTAGGTAGAAGGAAAAAAAAATTCACAAGTTGTAATTATAAGTAGTTTTAGCATTTTAGCTTGTAATTAACAATGATCTTGTTTTTAAGCTTAGCATGGGAAAAGTGAAAAATCGGGGATGATGAAGTTATCTTTTAGATACTTAATTGTGCTTTTTGTTCTATGATCCTCAAAGTTACCAATAAGGTAATGAAAACAATACATTATGTCATCACAAATAAGTTTTAGTTAGGTAGTTAATTATCAAGAAAAATCATAAAAAGAGAAAAATCTTAGAAAATGGAAAGTCGGGTGTTTTATAACTTGTGATCTCTTATCTCTCTCAACAAAAATCTTTGCTACTTTTCAAAGGTTTAGTTTGGGGAATTTTTCGAGGTATTTGGTTATAAGGCATGTGATATTGCTGTTGAGGACACGCAATCGTTTAGTTTGGGGAATTTTGATAAGTGTAGAATACACATATCCGTTTGTACCTAAAATAACCCAATTAAACCCAAAACAGACCAAAAATGGCAAAATTATGCTTGTATTTGTGTTTTGTGTGTGCAGGTACGGATATATCTAAAATCACAAGAAAACAGTCAAAAACAAGCAAACACGGGCACGAGAATCAGAAGAGTACAAAAAGAAGCCAAAGAATCAAAGCCGGAAGCAAAGCCAGAAAAGTCAAGCCCTCAGTCAAATCCAGTCAACAATGGTCAACAGAAATCAACCACTACAAGACAAAACCTTACAACAATCCAATTCCAGTCCCTCAAGTTCATAAATGTCCAAAAATGTCCCCTCACCTCTTATTGGGCCCTAGATTCCTTATTGGGCCTGAAAAACCCTAAATACGTTTACCCGAATTCATAAGACTAAAACCTAACCCATTTCCTTTTTCTAAACCACAATGGACTGATATTGCAATTTCAAGTTATTGTATAACTAGAAAAAGAGGAAACAAAGGACAAGGGACCATTTGTTGTCATAAGGTAAAGTTTATAAGGTTATACCCCGTAATCAGATATAATAAGCGTGCGGGTAAATCCAAACACTATTCATCGTCGTCCTAATTTACCCACAGTCAAAAAAAACAAATAGGGCTCTTATGGGGGAAATTAAGGGTTTTAGGATGGTAAATTAAGGAGCTCATAAGTGCAAGGCAAGGGTCAAATCAGTCTTTCCAAGGGGATACTTAACCTATCTCAAGCTCACCTCACACGTCAGCAATGGTGAAAGCACAAAGAAGCGTGGATTTTGCACTAAAAGCTCTCATAGAACTAGCACAAACGTCACATCATGGATTGCCAGCTTGGCAATCCATGTGAATCCCAAGGATGATCAAACGACCATAAATCATTCTCAAATGATTGGGAAAATAGAAGGTGGTGATTGAGAGGAGCGGGGGAATGACCCAAGAGGCTAGAAGGATCCAAGGCAGGCTATAAATAGCCCTCACATCTCACACACAAAGGGAGGTTTTCACGTAGCTTTTAGGATAGTTTTAGCTTAATTTTACTTTTAATCTTGTAATTTCATTATTAAATATTGTAAGCAACCATTTTTATTAATAACAATGCAGGACGTGTTTTTTCTTTCTAAATCTCTTTACTTATTAATCTCTCATTTTTCTGATTTTGAATTAAGTTAAAGCTCAATAAGCCCTTTAAGCTCTAATAAGCTCTCAAGAGTCTATAAGCTCTTGATTTGAGCTTAAGTAACCTTAATCATACTTTAACCCTATAAAATTAGCTTAAATTCTAAGTACCTTTGGATTTGGACTTATAAGCTTATGGAATCAACATAACATCCAAAGGGGGGAATCAGACCATCAAGGGTCTCATTGGGGAAACAACTAAAGTAACTATAAATAAATTTATAATCTTATTAAGGGGGAAGGGGCCAGGTATGAGGGGGAAGAGATTTAACCCTTGAATATAAATGGGGGATTAAAACAGGGTGGATGGGGTGCATAAAGCAGAACTATTACGTATTATAGGGGGATCTAAAAGGGAAGGATCAAGACTTTACCCTGTTATCTAATAAGCTAGGGAGGCTTGTAGCTGCCATTCATTGGTCCTTTGGTTTTAATGCTAAGGTTCAGTAAGTTTTCTCCTTTCATTTTTGTTAATTTCAGGTTTAATTTGCTTAGTTATAGCTTATATGTTTATCATTGCTTATTAGCTTAATCTCTTTGCTTATTAGTACGTATTTGAGTTTTATCTAGCTTAATCATCATAGTTGTTTATCTGTTTTTAACTTTCTTAGTTTGAATCATAGATTTACATATATTTGTCTTAAAAACCTTAAAAACCAAAAATATAGTAAAATAGCTTAAGTCTTAGATTATTGCTTATTTAGTTGTTAATTCATGCTTATTAAAGTTGTTTTAATCTGTTAATTGTCTGGTATTAAGCAATAGTTTAATAGATTTCATATTTAGAAGCTTAATCATAACTGTCATAGTCTTAAAGGGGTGTTTGGTTTAGTGTACTTTGACCTCAAAAAGTCAAAGAGAGTTGTGTTATTTACTTGAGTCAGTTTCATTTTCATTTTAAACTAATAGAAAATAAGTTTTTAAGAGTTAGAGTTCAAAATTTCAAAAGGTATGGCTTCATTTAGGTGATCCTGCACCAGGGTACTTTTTGTTTTGATCTTA
This sequence comes from Tanacetum coccineum, assembly GCA_026074375.1. Lineage (NCBI taxonomy): Eukaryota > Viridiplantae > Streptophyta > Magnoliopsida > Asterales > Asteraceae > Tanacetum > Tanacetum coccineum. The sequence continues at coordinate 42,199 of BQNB010019630.1, read as the reverse complement.
GCTTGCTAATTTTGATCCTAGCCTTATAAGGCTTGGTTAGTGTTTGATTTGTGTTCCAACACTCAAATTGAGTGTGTTTTAGTGCAGGCCTTTCTAGCTCTTTAGTCCCTGCACTATAAGCTTTGCATTTGTTGCGCCGAAGTGCATCCAGCTAGTACTAAGTACTTAGTACTTACTGATACTTAAGCCCCAAATTAAGTCAACAAAAGTTAGGGGTTTAATAGCCATCTTTTAGAATTTCTAGTTCTAGTATAGCTCATAAGATTTAGGACCTTATATTTCTTTTTTAGCTATTTACATAGCTTAATGTTGCTGTCAAAAGTCATTAAAAAACTCATAAAAGCTAAAAACAGTAAGTAGAGAGTTAGTTTCTTAAAAGTTTGAATTTTAGCTTATGATCCTAGTTTTTATAGCTTATATAGATAGATTATAAGTAGCTTTATCAGTTCTCAAAAGTTTAAAGTCTAGATTTGCTTTTTAAGGATTTTAGCTTATTGGATTTTGTGCTATTTAGCTTATTTCCTGAGTTTGCTTAAGTCATGCTTAATTTCAGTAGCTTAAAAGTACTTCTAGCTTAGATTTCTTTGCATTTATAGATTAAGCTCATCAAAAGCTGCCTAGAACACTTTTTGCTTTTCCATTTGAGCCTAATTTGAGTAGTTTATAGCTTATTTAGTGAAACCAAGGCCAAAAGCCCACTTACTGTGACAGCAGCTTATATAAGCTGTTTTAGAGCTTATAAGTTAGTTTTAGCTTATGTTTCCTTTGTTAAAGTAGCTTATTTCCAAGTCCTCTTTAAGTCCTAATAGTTAGTTTTTCATAAAAGTCAAAAAAAAATTTTTTTAACAAAAAGGGGTTGCCATACTCGAACCCTCGACCTCCCACAACAACAACCAATGAACTTAAACCAGTTTGCTACATAGCTCATTCCATTCACTTAACACTCAAATCAAATTCTTTAGTACACATTCTCTTTTTATTTTTTTCTATAAAAGTCGTAGCTTAATAAGCCATTTAGGGCTATTAATTTTTTATTTTCATTTTATATTTTTAACTCTTAACAATTTTTTTAGTAAGCCATTTTGGTTTTTTTATTTTTCTTATAATCCTGCTAGTATTTAGGATTTACCCTGAATTTTATAGATTTTTCCAGCTTTTATTTTATTTTTAATCAATTTTCGAAAGTAAAAATCTTATAAACTCAATAAAAAATAGAAAAAGTTTTAGAAAAATACAAAAAAATAGTTTTTATTTTTATAAAAATAGCTTTAGGTTTACATCCAGTAAAATCATTTTTACATTTTTTTAGATCTTAAATTTCATTTTTGAGCTTTAATTTTAAAATTTTAAAATAGAATTTTAATAATAAAAATAGTTAAAAATAGTTTTCTTTGTTTTTATAATATTTTAGACTTTTCTAAGCTTAAAAATCATTTTTCCAAATTTTTAGTACTTAATTTGCTATTTTCTAAGATTTAATTAGATTAAAATAGTTTTTAATTCATATTAAATTCAAAAAAAATGTTTTTCTTTTTCCTAAAATTTTCTTTTGTCCTATCTTAGGTTTAGAATTTTAGTTTACATTTTAGGGGTAAAATTTAGTTTACTTGCTTAAGTGTCGCGTTTTATTTGTTTCCCGTATTAGTTTAATTGTTTAATTGTTTTTAATTGTCCATTTTAATTGTTGCTTTAGATTATCAAATCATCCATTCGCTTATTCAAATCATAATCCAAGCTTAAACAAGGTTTCAATTTCACTAGTCGTTGGGGAAACGACCCGGGTGATCATATTTGCCCGGTTAAATATACGTATTATATATTATATTATATATTTTTGAGAGTGAATTTTACCAAGGGTAAAACTTGATTTTTTTTTATTTATTAAAATTTTCTTATTGCTCTTAGTTTATATTATATTGTGATATATTTTAGGTATATAAAACTTCCACATCTAGTTTTTCTGTGCGGCCGTTAGCCAGCGGACTAGTGTTTAAGATTCCTACGTTTTGTGTTTGTTGATTTGGTTTGAAGATCCTTTCACCCTCGAAAGTTTCATTCTTGTTTTATAATTCAAAAATAAAAAAAACAATAAAATATAAAAAGTAAAAAAAAATTTCCTTTTCTCTTTAGTATAAGTAAAAGATAAAAAAATAGAAAAATCAAAAAAATAAAAAAATCTTCCTTTTTTAATTAAGAAATAAAAATCACCAATTGGTAAAAATACCAAAATATAATACTCTCCTCAACGGAGGTATGTAGCATTTCAAATTTTCCGTTGAACATGTTGGTTATCCAAATCGTACAAAATATTTAAACACTTACCATTTGTGTCTCTACGAAGAAACGGCTCACCTTGAAAAAAGTAATTTTCAAGAGCTACCCGTGAGGAGATAGATTGATGGGATTGGTTTAAGTCCTTTCGTGTAACCGTTAAAATTCATTGTTAAAATATATATATATATATATATATATATATATATATATATATATATATAATAATTAATATAAAAATATATATATATAAATTATAGTAAAAAGTTTTGGCTTTTTGATTTTTGAGTTTTCCCTTTTTATTCGCACCGGAAATACAAGATATTCGTGTTCGCAATCTCGAAGACGTCGAACAACAACAACACTTCTGTTTGTTGTTGAAAAATTTTTGAAAATTATGAATGAACCAATTGTCAGATTAAACATTGTCCAATGGCCGCCGATCGTACATGACGCCCAAATGTACAAGCACCCTTCCGAGGGGTATGAAATGCTATAGTTTGATTCCATCACCCGATTAATATGCAAACAATTTTGAGCTTAAACAACCTTTAATCAATCTTGTGCAAAGTAATAAGTTTACGGGTAGACAAGACCCTCACAATCACCTTCGATTTTTTAACAAGGTCACTTCAACGTTTAGACATCCTGAAGTTCCGAACACTTCGGTAAAGCTTATTGCTTTTTCCTTTTTCTCTAAGACGGTGAAGCCCGAGATGGTTTTAGACAAGAACCTCCTAATCAATTCTCACATGGGACGACCTTGTTTCAAATTCCATAAACCCATATTCTTTTCCAACATCAAAAAACAACTTATCTCCGAAACAAAATCAACCAATTTTTTTCCAAGAACCAAACGAAAACCTTTAATGAACATGGTTAATGTTTTAAAAGGACTCCTTCGTCAATGTCCTCACCATGCTTCTCGAACTCCACAACTCGATACTTTTTTTACAATTCTTGAACTCCAACAATATCAAGATGCGTTAGATTCCGCCGCGGCGGCAATTTTTTAGACAAGATACCTCAAGAAGGTTTAGCGATTATTGAAAGCAAGTCAAAAGTTCGTTACTCAAGGAGTCGTGCTAGTGATTCAAGAGTGAGTACGGATGCTCCTCTTTCTAATTCTTCACCTTCTAATAATTCTTTCGATATTCAACAAATAGCCGCTTCTCTTAAGGATAAGATGACTATTAAAATGAAACAAATGATGAATGAAATGAAAGCTTTAGTTGTTACTATCCTGCATTCCGTCAAAGCATTGAGGAAGTATGAGTCACGTGTGGATCGAATCACATTTTAACCATAGTTCCCGTTAACTCCGATGTGGAAACGATTTTCCTGTTTTTCATGACAACACCATCAATTTCAACAAACCTGCAGCCAGATGTTAATTTTCATCCAAAGAAACCAACCATCCAATTTTGGCAAGTCAGATGAGACCACCAGGTTTCAATCAAACCAAATGTCCTAAACAACCAAACCGATACCAAGGAAACTCAATATCTACTTTCAACCAAAACCTGTAGTAGGAAATTTTTAAACCAAAATCGTCAAAACATCAAAATCAAGTTTACAAGGCACCACCATACCAACCACCAAACAAATCAACCATTGTTTAATCAATCTTTAACCTCCTGTTTTCACAAATACAAGGATTGTTTAAAACGTATTTGAAAGTTATGCTAAAGCAAAGATGCGGACATGAATAAACTTGCCAAATGAAGTTGATAATTTTTCAAAGAAACCAAAATGATTTTCAAAGAGTTTACAATGTTTCCAAAGAAAAAAAAAGAAAGAAAAGAAAAAAAGCAAGATGAATTTTCAGAAAATGATGCTCAGTTTCATGCAAAGCTATCATACAAACCAACCTTCAAGTTCAAGTACACTTTACCAAGCAATACATTTCCAAATCTAGGAATCGAACCAAGGCATATTACTACTCTTAGAGGTTGTTTCATACAGTGGACCTCCGATTCCAACCGCCGGTGTGAAAAGGAAAGTGAGGTGACAACAGAATACGGAGCAACCAAGCACCGAAGACATCACAACCTCCTCCATTCAGACCAGAAACCAACCAAAACAAAGAACCAATCGAAGAGCCTTCTTATTTTGTTGTAACAAAGCCAAACCTAATTGCCTTACCCGTCAATGACTCAACAAACAAAAAGATTCGTGAAAAAGAATGACATTCTTTCTTCAAAAGTAGAAAATCTTGTCGCATCTTCATTTAGAGATTAGTTTTGCGGATAGCTCTCATTCAATATCAAAGTTTTGCGTCGATGTTTTTAATGAAAATGTAAAAAAGACAAATGACAAAGTTTATTGTGTTAACCAAACGCCGTTGAAATGAAAATGAGTGCGGTGTCCAAAAAAGCTTCTAGAAAAAGGCAATGGTGATCGCCGCCTGTAGATTTACTCATTCCAGTGATTTTTCGGTAGTTTCGATAGTTACTTAGCCCTTGCCGATTTTTAGTGCTAGAATCAATCTCATGCTTATCCTAATTGGAAAAAGCTTCAACTCCCGTGGCTTAACCGAAAACAAAAATGGTGTTTAGAATTAGCCTACCATGACAATATTCCAACCAACTGGTGTAAGCCAGAATATGTTTTTTTTTCAAAAGTAGGGAAGTTTTACATTTTCCCGCCGACATTGATGTTCCTTGATTTTATGCTGATCCTCGAGTAACATTAAAACTCGGGCGAAACGCTTATTCTTAGGAACGGCTCATGCTTTAATCGACGTTTACACGAAGGAAAGATTACTCTTAGGAAAGATGATCACGTTAACCATAAATGTGGGTGATTACCTTCCATTTCATGACAACAATCTCTAATTGATGCTGCTTGTGAAATTTATTCACAAGAAGTACTTGGATTTTCCGATTCCGTTGCTTACAACAATCCTTCTCCGTACTACGATCTGATTGTTTCCACTTCATCTCCAATACTTACTCCGTTTGATGAAATCGATTTCATCTACTCTTGAGGGAAGCCAATGCTTTTATAGCCAATCGATGCTGAACCAGTTTCGCCAATTATTCAATGCTACATACTAAGATCCCGAGGGTACATTCTCATTCTCGAGCACTTCTCAACAATGATCCCTTACCTCACCCAAACCAAGAGATTACGTCACTCCGATTCAAAAAGATCCTTAAAGTGGAACCACAGAATCTTCACTCAAATATTCTAGCTACTATTAACCAAAAGATAAAATTCCCCTGAAGTCTAACTCTAAAGAGTTACCCCCGCATTCGAGTAAAGCTTTTTTAAGAGGGAAAATAACAAGCTTACCAGGTCATAATAATATCAAAAGTGATTTGAAGCCAAGATGAAAAGACCTCACACATTAACTTTCTGAGAAAAACCAAAAATAAGCAATTGCTTAGAAACTTTCTGATATCCAGGCATAGATCCAGATTTTGCTTTCACAAAAATCCTATTAGAAGATGATGTACTACGAACCTTCAGTCCAACATCAAAGAGGGTTAAACCCAAAAACCATGGCGTCATAAGAAAAGAAGTAAGAAAAACTTCTGACTCATGATTGATTTATCCCGATCTCAGGATAGTCCCATAGGGTTAGTCTGGTCCATTTGTGTTCCAAAAAAAGTGTGATGGACCGTTTGTCAAGAACGCAGAAAATGAATTGGGGAGCCTACATAATTAGTCACAAAGGGATGGAGAGTTTGTGCATCGACTATCGAAAGTTGAACGAAGCAACTTGTAAATACCATTTTCCGTTACCATTCATGGACCAAATGTTGAGCGATTAGCCGGCAACGAATTTTATTGTTTCTTAGATGGTTTTTCAGGGTATTTTTCAAATCCCCAAGTTGAGAACCTAAAGATCAAGAGCGAAAACTATTTTTCATTCACGTGAGCCATAAATGGGCCGGAACTTTCGCGTACCGTCGAATGCCAATCGGTTTGTAGCAAGCAGCGCACTAGAAAGCTTTTTCAACGTTTTATAGATGGCCTTTTTTCACGACACGATAGAAAAACATGAGTCTTTATGGACGACGATTTAGTTTCGGAGATTCTTTTTATCCCTCGTTTCCATGCCAATTTAGACAAAATGCTCAAAAGGTGTGAAGACACCAAATTAGCACTAAATTGGGAAAAGAGCCATTTCATGGTTAAAGAAGGCATTGTTTTAGGACATAAGATCTCTAGAAAAGGAATTGAAGTCGATAAGGCCAAAGTTGATGTAATTTACTTAAAGCTACCCTCACCCATACGACCGTTAAAGGAATAGAAGTTTTCTCGGCAATGATCTGGATTCAATCGAAGATTTATCAAAGACTTTTCCAAAATCTCTCGACCCATGACCCATCTCTTAGAGAAGAATACTCCTTTCATTTTCTCGGAAGATTGCATTCTTGCCTTTCAATCATTGAAAAAGAAGTTAATTGAAGCTCCAATTCTCATTGCTCCGAATTGGGACCCAACCTTTTTGAAATCAGGTGCTAATGCAATGTGCTTATGCAAATAGGTGCGGTCCTAGGCAAAGGATTAAGAAGCATTTCCGACCATTCATTACGCAAGTAAGCAACGAAGACAGAACGCAGAATCAAACAACACAACAACCAGAGAAAGAAATGCTTTCAGTTGTTTACGCCTTTCGAGAAGTTTCGATCATATCTAAATCAAGATCAAAGAGTGTTGTTACACAGACAACACCGGTTTGAAATACCTCTTCAACAAGAAAGACGCAAAAGCAAAATAGCTTAATTGATCTTCTTCTTTAAGAATCGATTTCTCAGTATTGGTACCAAAGGGAGCCTGAAAACTATGCAGCAGATCACCTCTCTCCCAGTCTTGATACCTTACGAAATGTTTTTTTGATGCCAAAAAGATTACCTGAGACTTCCCTCTTGAAACTTTTAAATGCTGTGATATTTCTTATCAAAGTACCACCACGCCGTGTTTCGCAGCGATATAGCAAACTACCAACGCAAGGAATTTTCTAGTCAAAGGAAAGACGAGTCAACAAAAGAAAAAGTTTTTCAAAGACATAAAGCATTACTTTTGGGATGATCCCTATATCTTTCATACATTTGCGGACCAAATCATCCGTAGATGTGTATTTGGCCAAGAAGCTCTTAAAATCCTTAAAGCTTGCCATGAAGGACCCACCGGGGGCCATCACAGTGCCAACCAACACAAGCTCGGAAAGTATTTGAACGCCTGGATTCTTAGCCTACCATTTATAAAGGATTCTTACGAAATTGATCAGATCATGTGATGCATGTCAAGACAAGCAAAATCTCTCAACGTGATGAGATGCATCAAACAATGCAATCTAAGTTTTGTGAAATTTTTGTGTATTGGGGTATCGATTTATATGGGACCTTTCCCATCGTCTAGAGGAAACAAATATTATTCTAGTACCGTCGATTACCTTTCATTTCCCAAATGGGTTGAAGCTAACGTGCTCGCCCACCAACAATCTCGAGAGTGGTCCAAGTTCTTAAAATCCCTTTTTCTCCGATTCGTGCTCCTAGAGGCAATCCATAAGCGATCGAAAGGACCCAATATTTGAGAACTATAAGTTTGGGGCAAGAGTCATGTCAAAAATATGGGTGTCACCATCGTCTTCTTGACTCCTTACCACCCTCAAACGAGTGACAAGTTGAAAGTCACAAATTCGAGTCTCAAAAGAATATTAGAAAAGCCGTAGAAAAAACCGTGCCTCATGGTCCGACAAGTTAGATGATGCATTATGGGCTTTTAGGACCGCTTACAAGACTCCAATTGGATGCACTCCGTACAAGTTAGTCTATGGAAAAGCATGTCACTTACCAGTTGAACTAGAACACAAAGCATATTGGGCTCTTAAGCATGCCAACTGTTCGGAAAAAAATGAAAAAATTTAAAAATTTTCAAAAATAAAATAAGTGTTTTGTCACAATTTTGACTTTCCTGCTGGGTAGAATAAGAATAAATTTTGACTCGATCGAGCGTGTTGAGCTCTAGCTTGTTCCTTAACTTTTAGACTAAGCGTTCGCGAATATTCGCGAAGAACGAAAAATGATAGTGTTAAGTATGAGTTGGATGCTAAACAAGGATTATTTGGAAATCTTAAGAGCTCATGTGTGTAATTTGTCGCTTTTTCTCCCATAAGATTCTAACCTGATTAATATACGTGCTACTTTTGGAAATTAAACTTAAATCAATAATTTTTATGTAGTATATAGCAAAAACTTTAGACTTAGTTCAAATTTATACTTGAATTTTTCAAAAAGACGTTTTCCCAATATCAAAAAAAAAAAAAAAAATGATGAAAAATGCAAAAATATAATAAATATAAACTGTGGGTTGATAAAAGTTTGCTGTATCTTGCCGGCTCACAACCGATGTTACAGCCTTCTAAAAGAAAACCCATAGTAAGAATAATAATCCGAGACTGATAAAAGTTTGCTGCATCTTGCCGGCTCACAACCGATGTTGCAGCCTTCTAAAAGGTCGAGGGTTACAAATTGCAATAATGGTTAATATTAAGTATGAATAAAAGATCTCTTTTTGTTAAATTCAAATATGCTTTTGAACTTTGGCTAATCTATTTTATGAGCTATGTGCATACGGAAAACCTGAGAGTTTTTGAAACCTAAGGTCCGTGAGTCCCGATACTAGTCTTTGTGGGGTGTCAAAAGCCTGGTCACTTAACCGCAAGGTTGGGATGTGCCGAGACGAAAGTCGCTACATGGGATGATCTCGCCTTCAAACTCATTATTCTCGGGTGGAACGTGAAACATAGAATGTTGTAAAACGTTGATCCATGGTTGAAATTCAAAATAGCACATACACCTTAAGATATAAATTGTCGGGAGTGAAAAGTTTACAAATTGCAAATATGAGTAGTGTTAGCATCTTAGCTCATAATTAACAGTGATTTCGTTTTAAGCTTGGTTTGGAATAAGTGAAAAGTCAGGAACGATGAATTTATCCTTTTTGGGGCATTCTCGGATCGAAATGCATCTTGTTCTATGATCCCTTAAAGTTATTAAATAACGAAAGTCAAAACGTTCTAGTTAGTTGATTAATATGAAAAAATGAAAAATACAAAAAGATGTGTAGGAATAGGTGTATATATAAAAAATGGTAAAGACGGGGATTTTCAAAACTTATGAGTCTTTAACTTCCTCGATGAACACTTAGCTACTTTTCCAAGTTATTAGTCGAGGGTGATTAAGATTCTTAGTTTTCTAAATGCTTACTTCATAGCATTGCGTGAGGACACGGCAATACCTTAGTATGGGGGATTTTGGTATGTGTTTAATTACACATACCTTTTACCTTTAAAAACAAGTTAAAATAACCAAAAACGGACTTAAAATGCCAAAAATATGCTTGTTTTGCTAATTGTGTTGTGCAGGAACGGATATCTAAGAAAAGGACGAAAAACGAAGCCAAAATGACAAAACCGGACACGGAATGGAAAAGCGTGGAAAAGACAAAGTCAAGACAAAGCCCAAGTGTCAAAAAGTCAACCAAAGTCAACCCCGACAAATCCAGAAGTCAAAAAGTGAAGAAAAATAAGTTTAGGGGCCAAAATTGCCAAGTCCCTAAACTTATTTAATGAAGGATATAAAGAAAATGATTGTGAGGGACTCATGCTGCCATTTTCCCAAAGAGATACCACAAGGGTCATTCCTGCCAACCCTAGAAAGTTATACACCACAAGGACTTGTGGTGTAATAACCTTTATAACACTCAGGGGTGTTTTCTGTCAAAACCCCAAACTTGTATAAACACAAGGACGTGTGGTGCAAACATGACTATAACCCTCAGGGACCAATTGTGACAAAACCACAAACCTCACACCCCCGTTTAAACTACTGTACATCTTCCCAACACATTTCCCGCCAATCTCACAAACCCCACATCCTGTCTCTGTCAACCTCGTTGACTCCCCACATCCCTCCAAAACCATCACCATAACTAAACCCCACCCCCCACATGGGTATGCCAAGCTGGCAATCCAAAAACCCACCAATTCGAATCAATGGTTGTTATAAATTTGTGTGGGCAGCAAGCTATATGAAGGGCCAGGATTAACTTTGAGTATCCACTCTCACAACAAGCACACAAGGCTGTTTTGTGTCTTCAAAGAAGCACACAAGGAGAGAAGACAAGAGTACAAGACCCTAGCTTATTTGGCTATAAAAGCTGTGTAAGCCATTGTGGCAGTTAGTTAGTTTTTAGTATGTAGTTTTTTTTAAAGTTCAGTTTTAAGTTTTTAAGTAGCCAAACTTTTATGTACTTGTATTTTTAAGATTAATGAAAATTCAGTTGATGTTTTAATTTTTGTTCAAAATTCCTAAGTTAAGTCTTTTAAAGCTCACTTAAAGCTCTTTATAACCTGTTGTTAAACCTTTATACAAGAGTTTAAGAAAAATTTAAAAAAAAGAAAAAAGAGTTACTGTTTGATTAAGCCATGGATGAATGAGCAAACTTGGATGGCTCATTGGGTTGCTTAGTTTAGCTTATTTATAAGCTTGGGTAGGTTTTAGAGCTTATTTAGGTTGACATAATCCTGTTTTGAGCAAGGATCAAGGTATGCTTTCTCTTTAAATTTTTGCTTAAAAATTACTGTAGCATTGCTTATTTTTAGCTTATTAATGGCTTATTGTGCTTATTTGTGTTTAGTGATGCTTAAATATGCCTTCTAGTTGCTCTTATTTCATTTACATGCAAATTGCTTAAAACTGCCTAGAATAGCTTATTTTTGTTGATTAGCTTATTAGATTCTCAAGTGCTTATTTGTTTTTGCTTTTCACTTTTTATTGCTTAATATTGCATGATTAGTAGTAGTCTTTAAAATTTTGAGCTTAAATCAGTTTTTATATGTTTTAAAATCAGTTTTTAAATTATAAAGGGGTGTTTGGGTTAAGCCCAAAATGGGTCAAAAATGCAAGGTTATGGGTTGGGGTCATAAGGCCAACTTTGGCTTAAGTCATTAAGCCAATTAGAGTCTGTTTTCTAAACTTTTTAAGTCAAAAAAATGTTTTTCAAGGTTTTCTCATTGTTCTCTCACAACTGTTGAATTTTAAGAAGTGTCAAGTGCTTATTTGTTCAAGCTTTAGTAAACCTAAGTTGTAGTGCTAATTTAGGTGTCATTTGTGTGTGCAAAATCAACTAGTAGAAGCCTTAGGATTCCTTGTGTTGTGTACAAATTCTGTCACATTTTCTTAGTTTTTCAAAAGGCTAAAATGAGTCCCAATTTCATTCAAGAAAATCAGAAGGTAAATTAGTGTTTTAGGTTTCAAAACTTTGTGCACAAGTTCATTTCATGGTATTATTCATCTGTTTTAACTAAGTTTTTGATTTTGAGCTTATTGGAGAGCTTATTTTTAAGCTAACTTATTTACAAAAACCTTTGTTAAAACTGCCCTGGTGCTAGACACCCTTTTTCAAGCCTACCTTTTAGCTTATTTGTCTTTAAGCCCATAGATCTTTTTAGCTTTTTAGATTTCCCTTAGGTCCCTTGATAAGCTCTAGTAGCCTTAAGCCTTAGTTCCCCTTAGATTGCTTAATTTTGAGCCAAAAGTGCCCTTCTAACTGTTTTGAACTCAGAATTAGGATTGTGGCTTATTTTAGTCTTTTAGCTTTCCTGGCTGATTTTCTTAGCTTATTTTAGTTGTACTTGCTTATTAGGATTCTTGTGGACTGTGTTTGCTTATTGATCACTTTCATTGCTTATTTGTTACCAAGAGCCAAAAGAAAAAGCCAACATGTGCCCTTAAGCTTGTTTAAGCTTTCTGTCTATTTAGCCCTTGTTCAGCTTATTTAGTTGTTAGCATTTTAGTTCATAAGTATTAGGTTAGGTTATATAACCTCTTTCAGCTTATTAGTTCAAATTCTAGCTTAATTGTCCAAAAAGTCAAGAGAAAAAGCTACTTTAGCCTTTAAGCTCAATTTAAGCTTGTTGTCTGTTTTAAAAATCCCTTTTTCAGCTTATTTTTAGCTTTTCTCAAAGAGTTGCAATTATAAAAATTGTTAAGCTCAAGGAGCTTAACAAGTTTGTTTGAAAAAGTTTTTGTAAAAAAAAAAGGGAGATAAGGGGAAACCCGGGTGAGCAAGACTCGAACCCGGGCCTCTACCCTCAATACACCCCTTTTATAACCAAGCTCTTACCGCTGTGCCCTTGGGACTTCTACGTTAGAGTCCCAAGTGGTTTAGGTTTTAACCCCTTTTAGGCCCTTAAAGCTATAATCTGTTTCCAGCTTATTTCCGGCTTATTTATAAGCCAAATTTTGGGCTTCTTATTTTTATTAGATAGTATTTAGGGTCTAGTATTTTAGGTAAATTTTTTAGAATTTTTTAAAATAGTTTAGTATTTTTTATAATTTAATTTAGTTAAAAGTTTTAAAAATTCATAAAAAATACAAAAATTATCAAAAAAATATTTTTCTTTTTTAGAAAATTTTCTTTAGTCATAATTTACGTAGGAAAAATATAAAAACTTTCGTAGGGTTAATTTTACATACTTTTGATTTTTAAAGAACGGGTCTCGGGTACGGATCTTGTCTTGACTCGTGTTTGGGTCAAACGACCTCCGTTTTCAGTCTAGTCTTTTTCATTCTTCATTATTAGTTCCCAAGAGTAGTTTAGAAGTAAAAATTTCTTTGTAGGGTTAATTTTTAAGATTTTAGGGTTTTAACCCCTTGTTCGGGATTCCTGTTCTCGTTTTTCAGCTTAATTTAATAATTTTTAGGTTTTTCTCTATCGTTTTTGTTCGTTATTGATTAATTTAGCTTTCTACTCTCTCAAACCATTAATCTCATTCAAACTCCAATTTTCTGACTGTATTGATTCTCCAGTCCAGCCTCATTAGGGATAAACGACCCGGAAACATTCTATACTACTTCCCGGTTTCATTGATTGTGTTTTTAGATTATATATTTTATTATATAATTTATTATATATATATATATTATATATAGTTTATAACAAATCAATTTTTGGCGCCGTTGCCGGGGAGGCTGTGAAACCGTTTATCGTTACGTTTGGCATTTGTGTTTGAATCTGTGATTTATTTATATACTTTTTTTATATAAAACAGGGGTTGAATTTTCTTGAATCAAAACATTCTCTACCAAACACATCAAAATGACGTCACCACTTTCTTGTGGATAATGTCAGAATGGACATATTTCAATGAAATGTGCGTCTGTCTGACAACATCTCGCATTCTTACTAAACCCCTTAAACGTGAATCGTTTAACTATCTACGTCTTGGTTTAGGAATGATGGAACACATTCCATAAACCTTATGTGTCTGCTTCTCCTTCTTCTAGTTTCGATTCTAGTCCGTGTTCCATTCCGTGTTATTTTAGAGTCTTTGGAAGCAAGTGCTTCATTTTGAACACAAAAGACTACCTTACCAAGTTTGACCCAAAGTCATACGAAGGTGTCTTTTTAGGTTATTCTCAAAATAGTAAAGCCTATATCATCCTAAACAAACACACTAGGAAAGTTGAAGAATCACTTAACATAACATTCGATGAAACTCCTCCATCCTCTAAGACATCACCCTTGGTGGATGATGACTTAGATGAAGAAGAAGCAATTAAGGTCACCAAAAAGAAAAATCTAGAAAATGACATTGTAGATGAAACTTTAGAGATTGATGAAATAGTCAACATTAAGGAATCTAGGAACCATCCATTAGAAAATGTCATAGGAAACCTTAACTAAAGAACCCTTAGGTCATAAGCCGAAAATCAAAGTAACTTCTTTTGTTTTATATCAACTATAGAACCTAAGAATGTGAATGAAGCGTTAGAAGATGAAAGTTAGATAGTCGCTATGTAAGAATAATTAAATTAATTCGTTGTTAATGACATTTAGGAGTTGGTTCCTCAACCTAGGAATATGACAATCATAGGAACTAAGTGGGTATTTAGAAATAAGTTAGACGAGAACGGTATTGTTTCTCGAAATAAGGCTAGATTAGTTGCTCAAGGCTGCAACTAATAAGAGGGCATCGATTATGATGAAACTTATGCCCTGGTTGCTAGACTTGAATCCATTAGAATATTATTAGCTTATGCTTGTGCCTTAGATTTTAAACTATTCCAAATGGATGTAAAAAGTGCATTCCTGAACGATTTTATCAATGAGGATGTATACGTGGCACAACCTCCAGGATTCATTAATTTTGAAAAACTGGATCATGTTTATAAATTAAAGAAAGCTTTATATGATCTTAAACAAGCACCCAAAGCTTGGTATGATAGATTAAAAGATTTCCTTATTAAACATGAATATAAAATGGGAATGGTAGATAACACTCTTTTTACTAAAAAGAAAAGTTTAAATCTCATCATTGTTCAAATATATGTCGATGACATTATATTCGGTTCGACTTGTCAAGACATGTGTGATGAATTTGCCAAAATCATGCATGACGAGTTCGAGATGAGCATGATGGGTGAACTAAACTTCTTCCTTGGATTACAAATAAAAAAATTAGAAGATGGTATCTTCTTTAATCAATCTAAGTATATTAAAGAAATGCTTAAGAAATTTGGTCTATAGGATTCTAAACCAGTGAAAACCCCGATGTCCTCCGATACTAAACTCACAAAAGATGAAGAGTGTGACTCGGTAGATAGTATCAAGTATCAAGGCATGATAGCTAGCTTATTATACCTAACGGAAAGTAGGCCCGATATCATGTTTAGTGTCTGCCTTTGTGCTCGCTTCCAAGAGGCTCCCAAAACCTCTCACCTTGAAGCGGTTAAGCGTATCTTCCGATACATTAAAGGCACTATGCACTTAGGATTATGGTATCCTAAGGGGACCGACATAGAAACCGTAGTATATGCTGACTCTGATCATGCGGGAGATTATGTGGACCAAAATATCACTAGCGGTATTTGTACGTTTATGGAATGTTGTTTGACATATTGGTTCTTGAAGAAACAAACCGCTCTTGCTATATCCACTACCAAAGCCGAATACGTAAGCGCCGGAAAGGCATGTCAACAAGCACTATGGATGAAACAAGCTCTCATCGACTACGACGTACGACTCGACGATGTTCCCATCATGTGCAACAACAAAGGCGCGATTGACCTTAGCAAAAACCCGGTGCAACATTCTCGTACTAAACACATCAAAATACGTCACCACTTTCTTCTTGATAATGTCCAGAAAGGACATATCTTAATCGAAAAAGTGACGTCCGTCGACAACATCGCCGACATTCTTACTAAACCCCTTAAACGTGAATCGTTTAACTATCTACGTCTTGGTTTAGGAATGATGGAACACATTCCATAAACCTTATGTGTCCGCTTCTCCATCTTCTAGTTTCGATTCTAGTTCGTGTTCCATTCCGTGTCATGACAACTTGAATACTTCATCCGAAGTACTTTAAGCATTTTTAATTCGCGAAATGCAAATTAAAATGTCACTCCTCTTTGTTAATTTTTCATCAAAAACTCAAGTCCAATACCCTTTACTGAGGGCGGCCCCCATATAGGAGCCCCCCAATATATTTGGGACCGCCAGGAGATATGGGACCGCCATCAGCAGACCATAATATGGAACACTTAAACAAAAATTTTCAAAACACAAAAAAACACTCCTTTATCTACTGCCATTGATAAACACGACCTAAAACCTACCAAAACACAAATTCAACCATTCAAACATCAATTGAAGATCAAATCAACACTAATAATCAATCCTAATATCACAAAGATCATCAATTGTAAGTCATTTCATCTATTTTCTTTCAATTTGAGTCTAGGGTTCATGATGAACACCAAAAATTAAAATTGGGGATTTTCGTGTTTTCTTTTAATATTGTACAATTAAGACAACTAGGATACAATGTATAACTAATATGCTTCTCGTAGATATAGGATTTGCATACATTTGTGAATTTGTTGAAAAATTGATTTCGAACCAAAACCCCAATTTTATTTTCAAATCACTCATGTTAGGAACATAATAAAATTGTTGTTATACATTGTTAATCCAACCTAAAAACGTTTTCAAACACATGCATAATGATCTCATGAACAAATTTCGAGCTACATAATTCATATGTATTTTTTGACTTTTTGTATGAGCAAAATCAAACTAAAGAGCATTTGGATTAACTATTAGGATTTTATATTTAGGTTGAGTTAACCGTTACTCCACACTTGTTGCATATAGACACAACCTTAAAACTTCAATACAAGTATAAGCAATTAAAATATAATTTTATTTATGTCATTTTAGGTAACAATGCCTCGAGTTACTGGACTTGATCATCAAAAGACACGAAACTACATACCTCTCATATCAAATGAATTTAATCAAGCCTTACTAAACACAATGGCAAACCTTAAAAAAAGATACTTTCATGACGGAAGGGTTGTGAGTCAAAATTTCAAAAATATGAGTCATATTCGTGCCAAGTTTGAGTCAATCGGTTTTGATTGTTTGTTAAACATTAACGAACAAATTGTACCTCATTTTGTTCTTAAGTTCTATAGTCAACTCACTTTTACCTTTAATCCTGAGGGTCACTTCGTTGTCAACTTTGTCATTTAAAACAAGTCATTTTATCTCACTCTTGAGAAATTTGGTCAAATTCTACAAATCCCCTTCAAAGGTCAAGCCTCTCACGTCGACATGTGGTCACTCGACCATTTGCCAATAAGTGTTCCGAGTAAAGCTCATTATAAGACCACTCCTCCTTCTCCACGTGTCATCAAGTATTTTATTCAAATCCCTCGACAAGGTCAAGAAACTCGTACGAAAAATAAGAAAACCATTGTCGTAGGTGATAACGAAATCCTAACCCGAGAGATTCATACTCATATGAAATCTTGGGTTGACATTATTCGTGAAAACGCCATTTGTCTAGGAGGACATAGGGATCATGTCTCCGCTTGTCTTTGTCACATGCTTTATTGCATTGAGACCTCTACTCCTTACAATCTTGCATTTTTCATTCTCAAAAGAATGGAAAAGACTCGAAGCAAACCAAATGAACTTTTACCTTATGGAATGCTTTTGACTACAATGTGTTAACTTGAAAGATATTTGTCTTGCACTTGTACTTCTAACTTTGTTTTGTAGCACATAATTTTTGTAAGATCGATCCCTTGGTGCCCCAAACAAGGGGGATAATACATCAAGGGGGAGTCTTGATATCGTCGATCTCTTTCTTCCTTCGATAACTCGACGATCATTCTTTTTGAATTCGACAAAAAGGAGGAGAAATGAAACATAACTCATTTAATAATTTGACATCTTTAATTTTATTTAAAATGATTTTATATTTTGTCATCATCAAAAAGGGGAAGATTGTAAACAAATAATGTCTAAAAACGTTATATATATTTTTTGACCTCTCAACGTTTTGATAATAACAAAATGTAAAAGCGTTTACAATAAAAATAAACGTTTACAAATTATCAAATGTAAAATTTCATTTCTAATATTAGTGATCACTTAAGGTATGAACAAACAAAATAATTAAGCATGGTTAGTGATCAAGAAAATATTTTTCTCTTAATCCTCACTTTTAATTCTACAAAAGTATTTTCTCAAAAATACATTTACAAAATATTTTCTAATTAAAAGAAAAGTTTTATTAAAAACTTAAAATTTGAAATTCAATTTTTCCTCCCAAAATGGAAGGTCCATAACAGATACAACATTCATCACAAAAAGACAAAAAGGGGAGCGGAGTCTAGTGGCGGCCCCCTTATATATAAGGGACCGCCAGGACCGCCACCAGATGACCGTTGGGATTCCCTGCCTATAAATACTGCTCCATTCCCAGCAGAAAAATATTCCTCTTTGCACAAAATTTTTCAGTCTTTTCTTTCTTTCTTTAAATCTTCTTTTTCTCACTAAAACTCTTGATCACTAACATATTTAGATCTTGTTTCAAGTGATCTAATCTCTTCTTTCATCTCTTCCCTCTCATTCAAGTGCAAGAGAAGAACACTCGTATTCGTCAAGAAACGAAGTGTTAATTAGTGATCTCTCCTCTTTTCTTCTAAGTACCAAACATCTATTGTATTTATCTTGTGTATTTGTGTGATTCAGATATTGTGTAGATCCGATAGTGTAGATCTTGTGTGTGTTGGTTGTTTGGTTCTAGCTAAGATTAGGACTTGACATTAAATCTATGTCGGAAAATAACGTATGCGGCGTGGTCACGGTTTTATCCGCCTAATGAGAGCTGTTGACATTGTGCATATACTCGAGTCGGATACCGGCGAGTGGGAGTAGGGTCAAAGAGGTGCTTCGTAGCCGAAAAATCACTATAAAATCTCGGGTGTGTCTTGGTTTAGTTGTTTCTTTCCTTATCTCTTTACATTATTATTGTTGTTATTTAGTTTTCGTTTAGATAGTTATTGCTTGTTCATACTGTGATTTGATTAAACATATAACTCAGATCTATACATTTTTGAAAGTAAACTTTTAAACTGTAAAAACAAACGTGTAAACTATTCAACCCTCCCCTCCCCCTTTCCAGTTTCTACAATATGAAAACATGTAGTAACATCTATTAAATTTATAACTATAGTGATTTTACTAGGCTATATAAATATAAGATTAGTGATATGGTAATAGCTCACTAAGAAATCTTTAACATAAATATATACTAGGCTAGTTATTTATAAGTGATATGGTAATAGCTCATTAAGAAATCTTTAACATAAATATATAATGGTGGTTTTGTAAACTCCTCTAACATTAATATCATATATTTAATAACATTTAAACATAGATAAATTTTATAAGCAATTTAAGCTAATATAGTTTTTCATTCACTAAATACAGAAAGAAACAAATTAGTTGTGTCAAATTCACGAAGTAGTAGTAACAGCGTTTAAATATATATATTTTTAAATAGAATAACAACATATAACATACTCATAACGTATAGTCAATGCTTCATAAATATTTAATATGCAGTATCAAAACATCAAGACTTTGGAACCGAAACCATCATACTTAGGCCAGGTGTAAAATATGGTGCGAATCAAAATCCAGTTTTGCTTATAATATATTAAACCAAAATATGTCTTCTACGCGTTAATCAACGATCGAATACACAAACACCACTAGTTAAGTTTATCATATGTTTATAATCCATTAGTTTTGCATCCATATTTTTGACATGCTGTTAAAATAATACCCTTGAATTAGACAAACAAATTTTGAAACTTATTTACTTTTCAACTTATGTCAATTTTCAAGATTTTTTTCATGCAAGTGACTCGTGTTCATTTAAAACTTAACAATCCATATATTGATATAAATATTTTATTTCATCAAACTAATAATGTTTGAGACATAATTATAAACATAATATTGATATGCCATAGATAGTTAGAACATAAAAGTATAATAAGTCAAACTTAATCTTACTTGTAAGAAGACTGATTTCATTTGATTAAATTATTATGAATCATTCTGAGAAGGAACAAGCATTTTTACCCGCAATAATTCTTTTTAAAATCAAATCACCAGAATCACATCGCTGTTCTTATAATCAAACCACTAGAACCAAATCGACTTTCTTAGAGTCAAAACGTTAGAGACTCTTGCTGATAACGTGTTGTGAAACAACGGCCTAATAGCAACACACATAAATATGTATGAAAGAAGAAAGTAGAGAGAATCAAGAGATATGTATTTCCTTGAGATTGATTGATTACAATACATACAAGTTCGTATGTATAAGCCTCTAATCATCAGTATATTAAGTACAACTATTATTGAGTCATAATGTTTAAAACGTTACGGAATGTAGATGGCTACATTATAAATAAATATTTATAAAATAATGGCCAAAGTGTATTTTGGTACCTCAAAGTTAGTTAACCAGGTCTTTACTACTTTAAACTTTTAATGGTGCGGTGTAGTACCTTGAACTTGTAAACTCGGTAAATTGAAGGGTCGACTCAGACGTGACATGTTTCTATTAGTTTTCGAACAATCGTTATCGCATACACTTTTTTCCCTCCTTCTCTCACTTAATTTTACAGCGCTAATTTCTTCTTCTATATTTGATTTCAATAGCCCACAAATTAGGACAATAAGATGCATGATTACATCATAACGCTAAATGAGTTGGAGAAAACTATGTTAAATGAATCAAAAAATTGTTTTTTGTGTAAATGAACTGTGATTCTGAACCACTCAAGGGTGGCCTAGTGGCAAAGGGAGTTGTGGCTATCACTTTAAAATGTGTGAGGTCTCAAGTTCAATTCCTGTTAGGTGCAAACAACCTTGAAGTGGCCACGCCAACCTCCTAAAATGGGAGGGCTTTACCTAGTTTGAGTATATGTGGTGGTGGGTTCAAACCTCGTGGATTAGTCGGCCAAAAAGTCGGATACCATGGTTACCTAAAAAAACTATGATTCCATTTAATTTCATTTGAGCTTGTTGTTAATTGGTACTTAGTATGTTATGTTGCCAATGGTTTCTGAATTTATTCAAAAAAATTTAGGTTATTGTATGTATACTTCATTATCTATACACGTGTTTAATTTAATGTATATGTTTATTATATGTGAAGAAAACAAATACGTAATTCAATTGAATTGTGTAATGAATACTATTTAATAAAATTACATTGATGTGACTTTATTTAATGTAATGACAACATGATTTAACCTATTTTACCATGGCAGTTGATAACATTGTAAAATGGTGGTTTGAATAGTAGTTGCATGATATTACTTTTTATCTTTTTGAAAGGCATATATATCAAATAACATATGAATGGAAGCAAAAGTCATTACAACAAGATAGAAATAACAGCTACCAACTAAACCAACAAATTAATGGCTCCACGTGGACATACAACAAAAGCCAAACACCCCTAAACTAACCAAATCTAAGATGAAACAAGTCGGTAAGCATCAACAACACATAAGCCAATATGCAGACAAACACATAATTTGCAGAAACATATTTGCAAACGTTGTCGAATTCATAAACCAATTTAAATGTGAACGGGTTAAAAGAATATACATAACAGTTCAAAAAACGACTTGTTTTGCAATTGAAATAATACGGGCCAAAAATTGATACATAATTCAATTTGCATTACAATCTCAAAATATTCGAATTTCCAACATACTGCTAAAAAATCATATCGTAATTTAATAATGTTGATTAAATCACGGATTCGAAACTTTGAGAAACCGTCTTACTGGTAGCAGACTTTTTGGTTGACTTTTTAGTCTTATACTTCTTTGGTTAATACTTACCGTTTAGTAAAAAAAACTAACGCTAATAAGTTCGTGACAACATGTGACTAAATCAAGGCCTAGTTATATCTGAGTTTACAAGTTCAGGGTACTACACCAGACCATTAAAAATTTAGGGTGGTAAAAAACCCAGTTAACCAAGTTTCAGGTATCAATATACACTTTGAACATCATTTGCTTTATGTTTACAAGAAAAATTGGAAACGTTTGCGTAAAAGATGGAAATTTTCACTAGACACCTTTGAGTACTCGCTACATATTATATCAAGAAACACATAACCTCCACTCCTCCAGCAATACATTTGAAAATAAAATTTATGCACATCATATAGGAGTGAAGCAACCATCCTTATACAGTTAAAGTTTTCATTTGTTGCTTAGTACTTAAAAAATGCAACGATATTGTAAAGACTTGTGCTCATAGCTTAGTCACGTGTGATTTGGTGATGAGTGTGTGGATTAAAGTCTTCACTTGGTAAAAGGTGAGGATTGTTAACTCGTTAACTATTGAGGAAGTTTTCTCACATAGCGGAGGTGTTAATGTTCCCATCTCTTTATCTCGTGTTTGGCAAGCGGTTATTTGGACTTCCGGTTATAACATTTGGAAAGAAAGAAACACTCGTGTGTTCAGAAAAAAGGCTTCAAGTATTAATAAAATTGTGCAATACATTCAACTCAAAAGCTTCGAATGGATTTCAAGAAGATCGGAGAAAGATAAAGTGATAGATTGGCAAAAATGGTTGTGGGACCCCCAAAAAGTTCAGATTCATTAAGTGTTTGGTATATGTCTGGTTCTGTATCTGCTTCAGCGGAATTTTCAGTGTCTTCTACAGTATCTGCTACAGTGTTTGCTACAATATCCGCTTCAGTCTGTTTGGTTCGCGATTGTTCAGGTTTAAGGCTTCTGCACTATCTGTTTGGATCAACAACAATATTGTAATCTGCAGTGGTATAATCAAGTCGTTTTATATCAGTTTAAGGTTGCAGCAAATTTGAGATAGTGTCTTAGCTTTAGCTTGTTGTGCGTTTTGTGTGGTCAGGTGCACAGTGGACCATTTTTGTCTCATGTGGGCTTGTTAACATAAGTTACACATGGTGTAAGTTTATTAAATTTGTGTGTGGTCAAGTTGTTTAGCATACTGAGATAGCATTCCCATCTTATATTTTAGCTAGGCTTGTGTATTTAGTTTGTTTTATGTTATTATTTGGGTCCTTTCATCTTTTAATTATCTTGTTTAATTAAGGAGGGAAGCCTTGTTTTGTAAATTTCCTCCTTCCTTTTGTGGGTTTTTTTATATATGGTTGTGTTACTAAAAAAATAGAATTTATTTAAAGCGTTAATGGAATATTATTGATTGATGTAGAAATTATCACACTTTGTATCTAAAGGTTTGTAAGACCAGCTGTAGTGATGGATGAAACCACACGTTAATCATCTTCAACACGCGTGGTAAACGTACTGTTAGAGTAGGGAGGCTCTATGTGTGGTGGAATAGAAACAATGGTGAATTGGTGGTGGTGACTCAAAATGAAATGAAGGTGCCAATTCGGTGACGATGTATTTTGTATTAGTGGATAAATAGGTCCAAGCCCGGTTTGTAGGTTTAGGGTATTTAGGGTTTCACCATTATAAATAAAAAAATAATTGTTGTCTTCGTCATTAGTAAAAGTTATTACGACAGGGTTTTCATTGTCTAACATGGTATCATGAGCGGGCTTGATCTGAAATCTAGTCGGCCACCATGAGCCGCTGCTTTTGTGCCACCTTGTTAAAGCTTTCCATATCTCTTTTCTCAAAATCCTAATTTTCTTTTAACAAACCGTCATAGGCAATTCATTATCTTGTTTTGCAAATATTTGCCTCACAAAGTCAATGATCTATTATTTTATTATTATTATTATTATTTTATTTAAGTTTTCATACAAATTGCATAAATTGCAATTACAAAATCATGGTTTTGAATATTCGTCTTTTATATAGTTAGTTTATTAAAAAAAATGTTTTCAGGTGGAGAATACATTGGTTTATTCTCTGGTAGGATACTTTGGTTTATCATGGTCCGAGATACTTTGGTTTATTCCGTATGAAAAAAGATACTTTGGGTTATCCGCAAAAAAAGATACTTTGGGTTATCCTGTATGAAAAAAGGATACTTTGGGTTATCCAAAAAAGGGATACTTTGGGTTATCCAGTATGAAAAAAATACTTTGGTTTATCCAGGTTTATCAGTTCATGACTTTTAAGTTTGAAGATTTGTTTGGCGGATTTCTTCAACAACTAATTGTGTTCATATGTGACGCTTCTGTTGCTACTTGTACCATATGAAGACTCCTTGCTGCAAATTAGTTTTTAATTAGCTTTAATGTTTTGTGTTTTCTTTTCCAGTCTCGAGCTTTCGCGATTTCGTCCCTCGTACTGCGGGGGAGTATTAGCCAATAAATAAATAAGCCCAAACCTGTTTGTGGGTTTAAGGTCCATTAGGTTTATAGAGTTTCATATGTAATCACCATTAACATGGTGTCAGAGCGAGTCCAATCCTTAAACCTAAGTGGCTACGTTGAGCCGCCTCCACTAAACTACCCCGTCAAACCCTAGTCATCACCCTTTAACTCTGATTAAAAAAACCTAAAAACACACGAAATCCCATTTAACCAAAACAAAAACAGGGATATTACAAGTTTGTGGAATTGTTTACACCCGAAGGTATAATTAAATATTTTCTGCTTGATAAACATGCACATGGGGACTCGGTCTATCGACTTGCTACATAATTAGAATTCGTATCGTCATGCTGGCTCTTTAGTTATTTATCATGCATTGCAAAAAAAATATGAGTTCATTGTCTTGAGTTTTTAAAGTGAGGTAAAACTACAATTCAATTTATCAGGAAGATCGAAAGTTGGATTTATGCTATTTAAAGTTTATTAAAAAAAAGTTATGGTTTTGTTATTTTTTAGTCGATCATTGATGCTGCTTTGTTACCAGTCTACTAAAGTGGATCGTTGGTACGATTTTGTTACCGGTTGACTAAAGTGGATCGTTGGTACCGTTTTGTTACGAGTCGACTAGTTGATCGTTGGTATGCTTTGTTACCAGTCGACTAAAGTGGATCGTTGGTATGGTTTTGTTATCAGTGGACTAAAGTTATGCGCTTTTATTATGTTAGTGTTTTGTTTTTTTTCTTTTCTAGTTTACTATTCCAGTCTGAGCTTTCGCGATTTCGTCGCACGAACTACGAGGGAGTATTAGTGGATAAATAGGTTCAAACCCGGTTTGTGGGTTTAAGGTATTTAGAGTTTCATCATTATAAACAATAATCAATAATAAAATTATACCGACGGGGTTTTCATTGTCTAACATTTTGTATATGTGAGTGTTATGTGTGTATAAGCGTAATATGGGTAAACATTAAGTAAGATAACTACCATTACGGGTAAAGATGATAAGAAGTTGAGATAATGTAGAATTGAGATGACAGAAACATAGATGAACATCGTCAGATTTTTTCTAATATGTGTTCATAGTGTGACTACAATATTGATACATGTCAAAAATGCCTAAGCTACTAAGGCTAGTAGGGGTGAGCACGGTCCAAGGACCGGACCGGACCGACCTTGGACCGAGACCGAAAGTACCCAAAACGCCGGACCGAGGACTGGACCGAAATGGTACGGTCCGGTCCGGGTCGGTCTTCGGTCCGGTCCGGTCCTACACGGCTTAATCTTCAGGTTTTTGGTCGGATCGGACCGGACCGAGGACCGAATTGGTCCAAAACACCGGTCCGGTCGACGGTCCGATATGCTCACCCCTAAAGGCTAGTCATTATAATGTTCATCAATGACCTTTATTTTTTATGTCACATCAGCTTTCTCTCTCCGACGACCTACAGACGACTTTTTACTACTACAAGACGACTTTCCGTTTTTTTTCAAATTTTTTTAACAACAAAATTAAATTTTATTAAATAATAAAAACATTAAATAATAAAAACCAAACCTTTTTCTAAAAGTACTCTTTATTGAATTTGAACACAAAGACAAAATCTAGGGGTGAGCAGAAAAACAAAAAAATCCGAATAAACCGAAAATCGAAAGCGAACCGAACCAAAAACAATCAAACCGAACTAATAACCGAATCAAATTTGCTAAAACCGACCCGAACTACTAATTCGGTTCTTGGGTTGGATATGGGTTTGACAATCTCAACCGAAAACTGAATTCATATAAATATATATATATTCTTTTATATTTATATATATATAAATACAATTAAAATTTTATCCTAATATAAAAAAACATTTTTTATACTTAAATTAATTTTTTTGCTAAATATCTATGTATTTATTAATTTTTTTAAAAATAAATAGTGAAATTCGGGTTATTCGGGTCAACCCGAGAATCGAACCGAATTCAAATTCGGTTTTCGGTTTGGTTCGGTTGAATCCTAGTTCAGTTCGATTCGATTTTCGAGTTGACAAAAAAATTTAACCGAAGTACCGAACCGATCAACACCCCTAACAAAATCCCCCTTAACTTTGCTGCTTCATCTCTCCGGTTGCATCACTTCACTTCCATTAGCAACCCCCAAACTCATTCATCTCCATTTCCTTCCTTCCAAAAAATATATAAAAAATGACCATTAAATTATCTCCCTTTAATACCATCTCACCATTTTGTTGAACCTGTTGGGTGGTCAGTGGTGGCTTTTTGTGGCTTTATATAAAAACAAGCAAAAGAACCCGCGCGTTGCGGCGGGGCTAATTTTTTCCCGAATAATTTTTTTTACGTTTCGGGAGTTTTTTTTTTGGCGATGCGTTATGGCGGGGTTAATTTTTAATATTTTCTTTTTTTTGTATGATTCGGGGAAAAAAAATTTGCGTTGGGACGGGCTAATTTTTTCCTGAATATTTTCTTTTTTTTGGAACGGTTTTGTAAATTTTTTTACGGGAATTTTTGTGTAAGAAAATCGTAAATAGTTAAAAGGTGAGGGTCCGTTTTGTATTTTTTTTTACTTTGGGCCAGATTTTAGGCTATTTTTGGGTTGTTTTTTTTTTTGCTAATTTTTTCCCGGATATTTCATTTTTTGTACGATTCGGGAATTTTTTTTTTGCGTTGGGACGGGTTAATTTTTTCTCGAATATTTTCTTTTTTTGGGACGGTTCGATATCTTTTTATTTGGGCCGATGAATGTAAAAAAGTTGTGAACAATAAAAACTTGACGTGTTTTTTTTGTTAATTTTTTTACGGGATTTTTTGTGTAAGAAAATCGTAAATAGTTAAAAGGTGAGGGTCCGTTTTGTATTTTTTTTTACGTTTCGGGGGTTTTTTTTTAGCGATGCGTTATGCGTGGCTAATTTTTAATATTTTCTTTTTTTGTATGATTCGGGGAAAAAAAATTTGCGTTGGGACGGGCTAATTTTTTCCCGAATATTTTCTTTTTTTGGGACGGTTTTGTAAATTTTTTTACGGGAATTTTTGTGTAAGAAAATCGTAAATAGTTAAAAGTTGAGGGACCGTTTTGTATTTTTTTTTACTTTGGGCCAGATTTCAGGCTAATTTTGGGCTAGTTTTTTTTTTTACTTTGGGCCAAATTTTGGGCCACATTTTATGCGAATTTTAGGCTAGTGCCTCATGTTTAAAGTGTTTTTTTTTTGTTATATTGTTTTTTTTAATATAATGAGTTGTACGTTTGTGACCATATCGATTATTTTAAAGTTATTAGGTATCGAAGATGTTTCCGCGGGTATTTTTTTTATCTGAATAAATCAAAACTTTTGTAATATTTTTTTTTCCATTCCTACTTTGTGCATACAAATTTAAAAAAAAAAAAAAAAAAAATAAACTTGACTTTCTCTTGTGAATATGTTGTAGTAATCTTTGACTTTAGACTCGAGCTTATTCCTTTATCTTTACTTGTATGATAGAATGTGATATTGAGATACTTTAGAGATTCATCAACCCAAGGCGATTTCTTCGCTCGCTATCTTTAATGAAATCTTGCATCTTGTGTAAATTGTGACTTCTGGACCGACATGCTCATACCTTTCTTGATTTGTTGACTTGAAAAGCTTTAATGTTTGCATCTTTCTTGAAATTCTTTAACTTTAACACTTCGTCCACTATCGAGAAACAGTTCGGTATCAGGTGACGGATACTTCTTTGAAATTTTTTGACTTTAATACTTCGTCGCTTCAAGGGAAAGGGAGTACGGTATCAGAGTAGAGGAAGGAAGTCTTGAAATATGTACTTGAGATTTAATGGTGTCTTTTATGTTGTCTGGTCGGGTATGAGCATGTGGCTATAGATCTGTGACGTCAGCGGAAACAGTAACCATTCACCACATATCTTTTAAGTTTCCTGTAATTAAAACAGTTAGCAATAAAGCAGGGGGTTTACGAATATGGCTTTGTCATTCGTCCGTATTTGGTTAGAGTAAACCTTCGAATCCGAGAGGATTGCATGTGATCTAGGTAGATTCATTTTAAGAGAATATCCTTGACAGGCATTTCAACTGAAGTATAGAATCTTTCTCAACACATGTGTTTTAAGATTTAGCATATCTGAGCATGTTCTCATTATCGGAACGTCTCAAAGCATTACAGCACGTAAGAGTGAACCAGCGAGTTACTATCTCACCGATTGAAAATAAAAAATTGATTTGAAAAATCAATCGTGTAATCACTTGCAAAGAGTTTTTGTGACACACGATGAGTGTTATTATTTTCAAAAATTCGTCATTAACAACTTTGATCCATTTCCTGGAAACAAGTTTGATCTATAGAATCGAACCATCGTTTCTTACCAGTTGTCACAAGTTTGATTCATAAAAGAAATCGCATATAAAGTTACCTACCATGAGCTTGTTTGATGTTGGCTCAAGTAGGATTTCCATCTTCATTGTGAATACTTAAGTATCACTCAGATGTTCTGGAAAAATCACAAGGATAATGCGTAGGACTCTTAATATATATATTGTAATTCACATTGTGTGACTTAGCAAGCAGAATTTGACAAGTTTCCTAATCAGATTTATGGATGATCTCTTTTGGCTCTAGACTTAATAGTGCACTTTGATTTTAGTGACCCGGAGGCTGGAGCAGACTGCACTTTTCAATATCACATTAACTCGTGAGTGATAAAGTCGATTTAGTAATGCGTGTAATCTCCGTGAGAAATGAAACAAGAGTCTATTGAGAGATCATGAGTGGCTAGGGAGGGTTGTACATAGCGTCACTAGGTCTATTACTGTCTTCAATGTCAGACAACACCTTAGTGTTTCCGGACAGTTTTTTGTTATTGACCTGGTTTATGCCTAAGTGTATGGAGGGATTCTTTCTTTACACCCTTTATCCTTACATTTCTTTTTCATTCTTCAACCCCTTCAATGCTTACGAGGACATCATAACTAACACCTGTGTTGGGTTTGTTTTCAGTTTAGCTCCATCCCGAGTCTGGCATTATTCATTTTCTCACTTTTCTCCTTTTATCATACCTAAGGAGCTTATACATAAGTAGTTGGATATCCTGGGTAGATCCCTCCGGTTCCTGATGGATCATAGGATTGAAAATACCTATGCCTAACCACCTTCTATCTCCTTAAAGTTGAAGAACATGGCCGGTTTTTTTGGGTATCCATACACAATCATTCAAAAACCATTGAAATTCAATCCAAAGTGTTTGATAAAATATAAAAAAGATTTACATTTGAGAGTTTTTCATTTTCACTTAAAAGCTTCCCCTTATCATGGCGCATCGATATCGTAGTACATGCTAAAGTATAGAGTGTAATGTGTCCTTTTTTTATGATATTATTTCGATCAAATTAGATTCAGTTTAATCACATTTTCTTTCCCTTTCCTAAATGTTAATCCCTGATATTTTGGATATAATTGATAAACGTCCTGGACAAATGTTTACAGAATATTATAGGACATTTTAATGCTACCCTCAAATTATGGAGGGATATGTAAGACAGTGTGAGAAAAACAATTTGAAAAATTTTGAATTTACTAGGAAATTCTTGAAATTTTGTACTCGTAGCACTCTCTTATTATCACCATTAGTCTACACTACATATAGTCACAAGATTATTATGTACGTGGTTTGACATGAATGATTGAGAACATTCATATGATTGAATCATATGGTTCTTTTGTCGCAGTCGTAGGTCTCCTTCGTACAATATTTCCCACATCAAACCTTTTCTATAGTCCCATTAACTTCTTTCTTTCTATAGGTTTTACATATCCGATCTATCGCTTTCAAGCACTCTTTGACTTAGCTTTCAATACTTTCTTTTCCAGTTAGAAAGTCTTTGCTTCAACCTTCGTGTATGATACAGATAAGATACATTTGTACTGGAGCTTGTGAGGTTGGTTGATTGTCAGTGTTGAAGTTGTCTTAGCTTCCCTAAACCAGCAATCCTTTCTTGTATGTAGATTCAGAACCTTTCTTGCAAACCGCTTAAACTGTTCTTGATGTTAGATCCCAGATATCGAAGTGCACAGTTAACCCTTTCAAGAATTTGATACCGCAACACCAAAGTCAATTAAGTCCCGGATGAGCGCATTTCTCTCTTTAGGATAGTGATGATATATCTTGTAACACCAAAGTCAATTAAGTCCCGGATGTATACAATTAATCCCTCTAAGTAGTCAAAATGATAACACTTAAGTCAGCTAAGTCACAATGAGCCATTTCTCTCCTAAAGGATGCAGAATACTGACTGACTTAAGGAATCATCATACCTATGTGTACCTCTTTTATCAAATATTTCTACTTCTTTTAAAAATAAGCTTAGGGATTGACCGTTTGAGGAAGCATTAATTGAATCGGAAAGAACTTTTCTCACGTTTTAAATAATTATACTCCAAACACTTCCCCCTGGGGACTCAAATAATGCATACTGGCTAATGACGAGATGTCTCTTCCACCATGTGATTGAAATAGTGCACCCGAAAGATTCAAAACAGCCTAAAATCAAAAGAAGCTAACCTTAAAAGACAAAAGAAGCTAACCTCAAAAGAAGGCCAAGGACACTATCAAGTATACATCTACTCCTTCCCCCTTGCTGGTTTTGACACGTCGGAATCAGCAAAACCTTATACGCATACATATTCAAAATCGTATTTGAAGAATTAATAAGCTAAAATCTAGTCCGTGAGAATCAATTTCAAGGCTTTTAAAACTATAAAAGTATTTCCAAGCATTCCTAAGTCTTTTACAAACTATGAGGTGTTGGCAATATTGATCGAATGTAGTTTAAGGCCTGAATTCACTAAGTCTCAAATTGCAAATAAGTCCATAAAGATTTAAACAAATGACATCTAAAGCTTGTGTAGTTAAAATCCATTAACTCCCCTTAAATTATGATCCGTCATTATTAAAAACTTTATCCGTTAATTCTGTGACTTATTTTGAAAGACCGTTTTAAAAGATTATTTGATGACGATTTCTCCCCCTCAAATAATGACCCGTTTTCTATTTAAAGAGTTGTTGTCATTGTTTGAGTGGTCGAATTGTCTTTGAAAATCTTTTTGTGATTACTGAAAACACTGATTCATTATGAAGACAACTTTTTACCAATAAAAATAAGATTTCTCTTATTTTAACACATAAGCGCACTGACACGTACACTTATGGTAATATAGAAAGCACGGGTTATGATGCAAGGTAATCACAAGCCTTTGCATGGTCATAAAGTAGACCATGCCCGAGAATAAATTCCCGTTGAGAGGTCAAGTTTCCTTTTTGACGGAATACTTGCCTTTAAGATGATGACCGGGTTGCTATCTGAAATAATAGCAAGCCATTTGGCATGTTTTGAAAACATTTGAACTTCTGCTCGAACTTCATTTACAGCCTCGTATCATTATTGAATGACATTTCTAAGACCGTAAATGTTATCGATTTTCAAAAGACATGCCATTATTACCTCTTTTTATATTTTCCTTATTTTTAATTTTTTTCTTTGGTTTTAAATAATTTATATTTTTGTATTTTGTTTTTATAAAAGGTTTTTTAAAAATAAAAAATCTTTTTGGTTTTTCTGGTTTTAAATATATATACATATGATACACGATATTTGAATAAGTACCACCACTATTCATTAACTTCATTTGCCAATTGTTTTAGAGTCTCCGACGTGAAACTCCGCATTCCCAGCTTATTGATAAGAAATTCAATTCTTTCTCTTGCTAGGGCTTTTGTGAAGATTTCCGCCAGTTAATACTCCATATTGACAAAGTAAAGTTCAGTCACCCCATTCTCAACATGCTCTTTTATAAAGTGAAATCTGATGTCTATATGATTCGACCTGGAATGTTAAACATTGTTGCAGCTTAAGGCAATAGCGCTTTTGTTATCACAGTACATTGGAATTTTGTTGAATCCAAGGTCATAGTCGGTAAGCTGTGATCTCATCCAAAGAATTTGAGTACAACATCTTGACATAGCAATATATTCAGCTTCTGTACTAGATATCGCAGCACTTTTTTGCTTTTTTAATGACCAGTTAACAAGTCTATCTCCTAAAAACGACATACTACCAATTGTGCTACGGCGTGTATCTTGAAAACCAGCATGATCTACATCTACAAATGTTGTTAGTGCAATTGAAGAATCCTTCGGATACCATAGTCCATGATTGATGGTTCCTCTAAGATACTGAAAGATCATTTTGACCGCATGTAAGTGCTTTTTGGTAGGCCTAGCCTGATACCGGGCACACATGCATATAGCAAAATGTAGGTCAGGTCTACTAGTTGTGAGATAAAGGAGGGTGCCAATCATGCCCTGATAGTGTGATGGATTAATGGCTTTCCCTTCTTTATCTTTATCCAGTTTGGATTTCTCCACCATGGGAGTATCCACTGGGTCACAAGAGTCAAAACCGTATTTCTTTAAAGATTCAAGGTTTAAGTGCTTTTCGGTAGGCCGAGCCTGATACCGGGCACACATGCATATAGCAAATTATAGGTCAAGTCTTACTTGGCTTGTGAAGATAATGGACGGGTGCCAACATACCACGATAGATGTGACGGATCTTATGGCTTTCCTTCTTTTCCTCATCTAGTTTGGATTTCTCCATCATTGGAGTATCCACTGGGTTACAAGAGTCAAAACCGTATTTCTTTAAAGATTTAAGGGCATATTTTGACTGGTTAATAAAGATGCCTCTGGAACTTTAAGAAATCTGTAATCCTAAGAAAAATGAGATTTTGCCCATCATTGACATCTTAAATTTTGAACACATGATTTTAGAAAATAGATCACAAAGTTCAGGTATAGATGCAGCAAAGATAATATCATCGACATAAATTTATACCAGAAGTAATTCCTTGCCGTCTCTGCGGATGAACAACGTAGGGTCCACTGAGCCTTTGGAGAAGTCTTGGGATATCAAGAACTAAGACAACATATCATACCACGCGCGTGGAGCTTGTTTCAACCCATAAAGAGCTTTCTTTAGCTTATATACGTGATTGGGGTTATCTTTATCCACGAACTCATCCGGCTGGCTAACATAAACCTCTTCCCGCAGATTACCATTCAGAAAACGCAGTTCTTCTCTTCTTTTTGGTATACGGGACCCATGTTATATGGTAGAGCAATCGCCGGAAAAATACTTATGCCTTCTAATCTCGAAACCGAAGCAAAAGACTCTTCAAAATCATTTCCCTCCTCTTGACGGTAACCACAGGCTACTAATCAAGCTTTGTTCTTCAAAATTCCTCCTAGTTTGTCTAGTTTCACTTTGTAGATCCACTTCAAAGTAATCACCATAACTTTGTATGGTCGGGGTACGAGCTCTCATACTTTAAGTTGTTAGAACTCATTAAGTTCTTCTTGCATTGCTTCAATCCCAACAGGCATTGAGTCAAAGCTTTGTATTCGTCTTGGGTTCAACAGCAGTGAGGAAAGCATCGTAGTAACATAAAAGAGCTTGCTCATGTAATTGCAGCTGAGTGGAAACTGGTCTAGCGAGTTCACCGATTATGTTTTCAAGTGGATGATCCTTAGTCCATTTGCTATTGTGTTCAGAAATTTGGTAATCAGGGTGCACAATTGTATGAATAGTGTCTGATGATGAAGGCTGATCAAAAGGGATTTTTGGAATTGGAACACCAAAGTACAAATCATTACCTATATGTGCAACTTCAATATCATGATTATCTTCTTCAACATCGTTCGGAATGACGGGAGGTTCGGTTTTGGGTGTTGTTTTAGAATTACTTAGAGATGGTGCATCTTGGTCAACTGTAGTTGATGAAGGTGAACCAGTTGAGTCAGCAAGAACTAGAGCAATTACTTCTTTAATTGGAGCAACAACTTCAGGAGCTAGATGATCAACACTAGGTGAAGGATTGAGAAATTCATCGAACAACGGTTGAAACAGCATATCCCAGTCAGTTCGCGAAGGTGGTACAAACGGTGTTGAAGGATGAGGGTTTGGCACGAGTCCTGAACTGATTGTTGCAGGAGTCATTTCATGAAGTGCGGGTCCTGAACTGCTGTGTTCAGAAGCCATTGTAGTCAGCTCATCAAAGTCAACGTGAATGGTTTTAATTATTCATCTGGTACGTCTATTGTAAATCCGGAATGCTTTCTTCGTGGGTGCATAGCCAATGAAAATACCTATATCGGCCTTTGGTTGTAACTTGCCCAAGTTCTCGCTATCATTCGTTGGGTAGCAGAGTGCACCAAACACATGAAGATACGATAGGTCGGGAGGTTTGTTGTGCAGAAGCTCGTATGGTGTTTTACCATGTCGACGGCGTATCATGGAACGATTTTAGGTATAACAGGCTGTAGCAACCGCTTTGGCCCATAGAAATAAAGGAGCTTTTGCATAAATTAACATAGTGCGGGCTGCTTCAATTAGCGTATGATTTCGTCTTTCAACAACACCGTTTTGCTGTGGAGAGCGGGCAACAGATGTTTCATGAGAGATGCCAACCTTCTCATAATATTCACGCAATGTCTGATTAACAAACTCAGTTCCATTATCTTTTGAATGGCGTCGGGGACGGTTTCCTTAAGTCGTACTTGGATCATCTTCAAAAAATTGATAATAAAAGCTGGAGCTTCATCTTTTGATCGCAAGCATTTTACCCATGTAAATCGAGAGTAATCGTCAACAATAACAAGGATGTACTTCTTTCCATTGACACTCGCGACACGCATTGGTCCACACAGATCCACGTGAAACAAGATTAGTTACTTTCTTAATGGTGTCCTTAGATTTGGGTATTGTGGGGTTTCTTCGTGCTCTTGCTAAATGCAACATGCAGAACACAAATGGTCCTTTTCAAACTTGAGCTTAGGGAGACCTCGAACAAGACCATGTCTGGCAAGATGATTAATAGCACCGAAGTTCAAATGAGAGAGACGACGATGCCATAACCAAGACTTGGTTTTAGAGGCCTTTGACAAGAGACAGATAGGAGAGGACGCCATCATATCCCCAAGAGAGAGTGTATAAAGATTGTCCCCTCGAGATCCAGTTAATAAATCAACACCTTCTAGATTGCGAATGTAGCAGGTGTGTTGACGAAACGCAACTTCGAGGTTAGAATCACAAAATTGTCCCACCGAGAATAGATTATGCCCAAGTCCTTCAACGTAATAAACCCTTGAAATTGTAACATTCCCAATCTGATAGTCTCCATAACCCATAATCTTTGCAACATGATCATTACCGAATTTGACTGTACCCAAGAATTTGCTGACGAAGTTGGTGAGCTGAGAGCGATCTCCGGTCATATGCTTGGAGCAGCCAGAGTCCAAATACCAGAGGACAATTTGGACGACCTGCATTCATCAAGAGAGGAAGATGGAACATTGGAAACTATGGATCCCCGGGATTGACTGGGTTCCGAATTGTTAGCAGTTACAGATTTAATAACCTTATAATTGTTAACAGGAACACTAGTTTTAGACTTCCTAGGTTTCCTTGAGTAAACCAATGTGACGACAGGTTTAGGTGTTTTATTATCTAGAGCAGATGATTTCCTAAGGGGCACTTCAGTAGTTGTGGTAATCCTAGTTAAAGGGCACGCATTTCCTACTATAGTGAAGGTCCGACCAGTAGGTCTCCAGATATATCCAATATTGGTAAACACCTTTCCTGTTGGTTTCCAAACTTTTCTCTTTGAATTTTTCTTAATAGATCTAGATTTAGCACGAGCATTCACATTGTTGATAAAATCAAGAACACACAAATCATGATTATCAGAAAGCATGCAACCATTACACTTAACACATTTAAGTTCATAATTCTCATTAAGCTTGGAATGCTGCACATGAGTAGTTCCTTTAGGTGCAACAACACAGTCTTTATTTTTCAAACTAGATTTAACTTTCCTAGGGTGGGCTTCTACTTTATTCTTCAGAGTACTACTTGGTGTTTGCTGAATCTTATCTTTCTTTGTATTGCCTGAAGGCTGTGATCCGCTAGCACTAGTAGACTGTTTTTACTCCTATGAAGGACATCATAGGTTTGTTAGAATCTAGGTTTGAGGTATGGGCTGTTTTTTGTGTTCTTGTAGGAATGTGACGGGCTAAGTGCATCTAACTTTTTGATTTGTTCATCGGGTGGTGAAGCCACTAATTGTTCTCCAGAACTGTTGATACTAGGACAGGTTTTACTGATTTTAGAAAGCATCTCCTGAATTAGTTTAGTATACTTACAGGCATATTCTAAGAGTGGATCTAATGGATAATTAGCTTTAATATGATCGACTAGATCCCTAAGAACTGCGGCTTCTTCCTGAGAATGCTTAATATAGGCAGAGTGAGCTGTCCTTTTATTCAACAATTTGGGGGTATTGTTCTCCAAATTAACTGATGCAATTTTCTGGATCACTAGGGTGGTTTGAAACATTATTATCAACTAGGGCTTTTCCTTTAAGTTTCCTTAATTCATCCTTAAGTGCTATTATTGCCAAAGCCTTTTCTTGAAGACTAGCATTTAAAATCAGAAATTTCGCAGACTTGTTATTGGACTGATTAATTAAATCATCACATTGTTATTTTGATCGAATACGTGCTGGTTTAATCGAGTCATAAAGTTGCTTATAGGTCTGTTTCAAATGCTCATTCTCAGCAATAAGCTTTGTCACCCTATGATCCAATTCAATATTTATGGTTTCAATCTTCTAAGTCATGTTGATTTATCCTTTAAACATTTACCACTTAGAGATGTTAATTCTTTCTTTTAACTTCTTAATTACCGTGTTTCTTTGGGACTGAGCTTTCATTCATTTAATTTAAAACAATTGATCAAAATTTGGAAACACTTTATTTGAAACAGAGTTTTTCCTTTGAAAAATTTCCTGTTTAAGTTGAGTGTCAAATTCTAAAGAGATGCAATGTTTTTCAAGAATGGTAAAACTTTTGAATAGTTTATCGTAAGTTTCCCTTTTAACAAAATCCGTTTGAAGCTCAGTCTCAAGTTTGAGACACTTTTGACATTCATGAACATTCCAGATTCCATTCTCACGAAAGATTAACAAGTTAAGTTCACAATATCTTTGTTCATCACTTGTTCCAAGAGTCGTTCATTTTCGTTCAAAACTTGATTCATCTTACCTTCAAATGTTTTGGACTCAATACGATGTTGTTCCACAGCCTGTTCCATTTGATAGAAGACATTTTGGACTTTAGAAAGTTCATCAACCAAATGTTGGTTGAGTGTACTAAATAAGTCCTTCAGAGCTTTTACAAATGGAATTATTTCATCCATAAAACAAGCTTTTGTATGTTCGAAACCGAACCCTTAGTGATAGCTGTGGGTGTGGTCTTTCTTTGTACTTACCACATCCAAAGTTAGCAACGATGTGTTTAAGTTTCTTCAAAACTCGTGTTTAAACCATGCTGATTTAGGAAGTTATTTTCGAAACCTCACATTGGTGGGTCTAATTGAAGTGTGGGTTCTGAGAATTCACGAATTCTGAGACCAATGGCTTGTTCAGCAAATAATTCAGTTTGTGGAACAAATCGTGCATTTTACATTGCCAGAATAGTGACAAAATACACACAAAAGTCGAAATTTGAAAGTTCAGTACATACAATACGAAAAAAAAAGTTTAATACACACAATAACAAAAAGTGACAAGTATGATACATTTTCTAGTAATTATCCCTATTTTTTAGTGTTTATATTTTTATGTGTATTTTGTCAAGAAAAAAGATATGCGTAGTAATTTTTAAATGAGAGGTGATATATACATATTTTTTTAAATGAGAGGTTTCTTGCATCTGATGGAGTGTTCTCGGTTAAACATATCAGAGAGCTAATTGATGAGAAAATCCTTTGGGCGGTCACTTATGTTGAAGAAATGTCTTGGTGTAAGTTCGTGCCTAGGAAAGTTAATGTATTTATATGGAGGTTAAAATGTGGGCGGATCCCGGTAAGGTCTATTCTGGATCATATTGGGATAGATTTAGACTCCACGTTATGCCTATGTTGCGAGAATGCCGTTGAAACAATTGACCACATTATGGTTCGATGTCCTCTTGTTTCTGCAGTTTGGTCAAAGATTTTTTTTGTGGTAGGGTATTGGTTGCTTTAATGGTTCATCGTTATCAGATATTTTATCCTCTCATGGTTTAGTTTCATCGAAACTTGAGAGCGTGTGACAAGCCGTCATTCGGAGTTCTTTGTATTTGATATGGAAAGCGCGCAATAGCAAGGTTTTTAAGTCTAAAGAGATGGTGGTCGCTGATAGATTTTTTGAAATTCACTTGATTTCTTTCTTTTGGATTTCACACAGATTTAAGAAACTTGGTATTTGCTGGGTGGATTGGTGCAAAGGCTCGTGTTTTTCGTGATTTAAGTCGGTTCTTGTTCGGTGTTTGATTTCACACAGATATAGGGGTAGTAGCAGCCTTTTTATCTCTTTTATTGAATTCTTTCGTACAAGTGCCAATCACATATTCTAACAATTCTTGAGATCTCTTAGTGTAAAAGCAGGCATTCTCAAGCGCATTATCTAATGGTTTTTCAATCCTAGATTCTTCCACTATCTCAAGAAGTGTTTCTATACTTTCCTTAAAATTTTTGATATTATCTAGATGAACTTCCCTATTGTTTCTATTGCGAAGGGGGATTGATTCAACATCGATTGTATACATACCAGGGGCAAGCACTATTGGTTTTACAGCAGGCATAGTGACACATTGCATTTTTCCTTTTAGTTGAGCCTTTAGTTTCTCATTTTTAGTTAACAAAGAAGTTATGTTTTCAATAGTTTTAGCACGCATTATCTTAATAGAATCATACAATTTCTTATAATGCTGCTTAACTTTTTCATTCTCTGCCCTAAAACTCTCATTTTGTTCTTGAAGAGTAGTGGCATGTTCTGTTAACTCTATGTTCTGAGAATCTAAGGCCTTAAAGTCAAGAGTACGATCTGCCTCACTACGTCTCTCATTCGTGTGAGAGATTTGCTCTTTCAATTTTCTAATGGTGTTGTTCTTTCCTTGAAGATGCTCTTTCATTTTGTTGATTATAAAAAAAGAGTCAAATTCAGGAGTATCCTGAGATGTTTGTGATTTGTTGTGTCCAAAACGTTCTTTAAGATTTTGATACTTCAATTGCAAATTTAGGTGATCTATTTCAAGGTTGGAAAAAACGTTTTATCATTTCACTATGATCATCTTTTTCAATCTTGTGTTTTAATTTAGAAATCTCAGCTTCAAGTTCCAGACAACGTGCTTGTCCTACAATGTAAGCATCATGCAATTCAGAAAAACTAGATACAGTATTCACATCATTCATGACACTATACAACAATTCATTAGACAAACAATCAGCAATTAGATTCTCATTTTCAATGAGAAGGTTTTTCCTCTCAATTTCAACACTTTTCTTGTCCACAGCATTTTGGTCAACTTCAGCTTCCATTTGTTCAAAAATTTCTTTCATTTCTTTAACTTCTTTAACAAGAGCCGTTTGGATTCCCTCAAAATGTTCTTTACGCGTTTTGAAAAATGAAATTACCTCATTAAGGTAACATTCCTTTGTTTGTTCGAAACCCGTTTCCCCTTCTGTGAGACTACATGGTGTAATTCTCTTTTTACAAGTTTTATCAAATTCCAAAAAAAGTTATGTGAGTGTATAAATATTAATATTCACTTGACTTTTTGTTGGAAGAACTCTGGGGATAAGCCTTGCAAGTGTATTGGGTGGATACATCGTCATCGCTGAAATTGGTTTTGGGGTCATTTTTGCAATATTTGAGGACCAAAATATCTTTTCTAGGGTTTAAATGTCTCTGTGGTGTAAAAGTTGCAAAATAATTCTCTTTCGAGTAATCTGGTGGTGCAAACTTAACTTTCTTTTCAAGATACAGAGGGCTTTTTTACTTTCTCAAGCATTCTCTTCCTAGTTATCTCAGCTATCTCAAGAGTATCCTCTGAGTCATGTACAACAGCAGGGGCATGATTGGTCTAGACTATTTCATGACCATTATAAAGAGCAGACTGAACTTGCATTGCGTTGGTGAGATATAAGGGATTTTTGTAGCCTATTGCTACCTTTTTCTTTTCATCATAATAAGGTTTTGGTTTACATAACATCTGAACTATTTGAAGAGACTGTTCTTGTTTGTATAATTTATCTTCAGCCTTTTCTTTTAATTCATTCATATCCAAAACTCTTCAAGCTATTTATTTTCTTTCTGTTTAAAATCCTTTTTCAAAGTTGCTACTTCTTCTTTCATTAACTTGTTATGGTCAATGGTAGAATTCAGTTGCATTTTTACATAATGAAGTTCCTTTTCAAAAATGTTACGGTCAGTGATAATGATTCTCATTTGTTCATCAATATTTTGTTCTCTTTCAGTTAATTCAAACCTTGCCCTTTTTTCATAAGCCTTGACTTGTTCATTATATCTCGCAAGTTCAGCAGTTAATGATTCTTTAACTACTTTGTTCTGCTCATTCGCAAAGACACATTGGGCAGCCTGTTCATGCATATCATTGATTATCATCATTAAAGCATCATTTGGCTCAGAAGATACATTACTTTGTACAACTTACATTGCGTTGTCCTTCACATACTGTTTACACATAATAATATTATGATCACTCGTATATTCAGCATCTAAGTCAACAATGTAGTTTGGTTGTACATCGTTTTTCATCTTATGTACTTAATGATACTCACCAACACTATCTAGATATTTATCATGATCTTGTACCTCAGATAGAATGTCTTAATCATATGATGGACTAGCGTCATCATAGATTGGATCAGTTGATGATAGATTTTACATGAACATGGTCTGTGCAGTAGGAGCCTCATCAACATCAGAGTCAAAAGCATCACATTAATCAGCTTGAAAGACGTTGTCCTCGTTGAGTGCCAAATCTTGTACTGGTGCCTCATCCACATCATCATCAAACGTGTTAGTCTGTCCACCTACAATAAACAACAACTACTCTTCATCCAAAACCACTCCATTCTCCTGAGCTTGCATCAGCTGCAACTTGTCTTTGAAGTATTCTGAATTTTGTGGTCACTTTGGGTGAGTGAATTATCTTGCTATGTGCCCTATTCCATTGCAGTTATTGAAGAATACTAGTAATCTTTGATATTATGCAAGAACTAGAGAGAGAAGTGGGTTGGAAAGTTTCTAGAGAAAGAAAGATGATAATATAATTATGTTTGTGAAAATGAGTAGTGAAACAACCAACCACCCTCTCCAAGGCATGGAGAGGGTATATAAACTACATACATGGCCTACCATGGGCCTTAACGGGCTTTCCATGGGCCTTGGGCCAGACTAGCTTACTAGACTAATCATATATCATACTACGAGCAAAGACTATTACACCTTGGAAGTGATCGATACTTTTCTTGTTTCCAACAATCTTCCCCTAAGGGAGGTCACTCCATTTTACAAAATTTAAACCTAGCATACTATGCTATATCTCTTAGTCTTTAGCTCGTAAACTTGACTTTCTCTTGTAAATATATTGTAGTAATCTTTTGACTTTAGGCTTGAGCTTGTTCCTTTATCTTTACTTGTAAGTGGAGATGTGATCTTGAGCACTGTGAGATCATCAACCAAGCATAATCTTGTTTCGCCATCTTGTGACTTTGTCATCTTGTGATCTTGTAACTTCTGGACCGACATGCTCATACCATTCTTGATTGTTGTCTGGGGATGCTGTAATTGTTGCATCTTTCTTGAAATTCTTTAACTTTAACACTTCGCCACTTCGAGAAAGACGTTCGGTATCAGAGTGACAGAAACTTCTTTGAAATTCTTTGACTTTAATACTTCGTCACTTCAAGAAAGACGTACGGTATCAGAGTAGCGGAAGTCTTGAAACATGTACTTGAGCTTTCATGATGTCTTTATGTTTGTCGGTCGGGTATGAGCATGTGGTTATGAATCTTGTGAGTCAGCTAGAATCAGGTACCTTCAACACCATCTTTAAGTATCATGCATTAAAATAGTTAGCAATAAAGAGGGGGGGACAAATATGGCTTTGTCATTCGCCCGTGTTTGGTTGGAGTAACCTTCGAATCCATAAGGATCGACCTGTAATCAGG
Source organism: Tanacetum coccineum (assembly GCA_026074375.1). NCBI lineage: Eukaryota > Viridiplantae > Streptophyta > Magnoliopsida > Asterales > Asteraceae > Tanacetum > Tanacetum coccineum. Next base: position 109 of record BQNB010019630.1, on the reverse strand, counting down.
TAGATTCAATTTAAGAAGAATCTCATTGATAGGATTTCCAGCTGAAGTATAGAATCTTTTTAACACATTTGCATTAGATTCATCAAACTCAGCATGTTCTCATTATCGG